>CAUYPK010017574.1:0-37261 GCA_963574355.1 Loris lydekkerianus
GTTGAAGTATTTCCTGTAGAGGTGGTCTTGTGGCAAATTTCTTCAATGTTTGCATATCCATAAATGATTTGATTTCTCCGTCAATTTTAAAGCTTAGCTTAGCAGGGTACAGAATTCTGGGCTGGAAATTGTTCTGTTTAAGTAGATTAAAAGTCTTCTTGTCTCCTTGTCTTCTTGCTTGGAAAGTTTCATTAAAGAAGTCTGCAGTCAGTCTGATGGATTTGTCCCTGTAGGTCTAACAGGCGCTTACTCCTGGTAGCTTGCAGAATCTTTTCTTTTGTCTTGACTTTGGACAGGTTCATCACAATGTGTCTTGGAGAAGCGCGGTTAGAGGTGAGGCAACCTTGGGTCCAATATCCCTCTGAAAGCAGTGTGTCAGAATCTTTGATGATATTTGGGAAATTTTCATTTATAATATTCTCTAGTATGGCTTCCATTCCTCTGGGACATTCTTCTTCCCGTTCTGAGATTCCTATAACTCGTATGTTGGAACACTTCATTAAGGCCCGTAATTCTGACAATGAACATTCTGCTTTCTCTCCTTTTCTGCCTCTTTATCTGAGTTATCTCAAGAACTTTGTCCTCTACCTCTGAGATTCTTTCTTCTGCATGGTCTAACCTGTTGCTGATACTTTCCATTGCATCTTTAATTACCCTAATTCACTGCTTCAGTTCCTTCAGCTCCGCTATATCCTTTCTATATTCTTCATATTGTTCATCGCTTATTTGATTGTTTTTGGATTTCCTTTTGGTTATTTTCCACTTTATTAGCAGTTTCCTTCATTGTTTCCATCATTTCCTTCATTGTTTTCATCATGTGTACTCTAAATTCCCTTTCTGTCATTCCTAACATTTCTTTATAGGTAGAATCCTCTGCAGTAGCTACCTCATGGTCCCTTGGAGGGGTTGCTCTGGACTAGTTCTTCATGTTGCCTGGAGTTTTCTGCTGATTCTTCCTCATGAGTGATTTCTTTTATCTGTTTCCTTGCCCTAATTTTCCTTTCACTTCCTCTTGCTCTTTAAGTTCCCATGCAGCTGCCGGTGGGGTCAGACCGATTGAACACACATGAGCACTTGCCAGGTTTCCACTGTTTTTGTCCTCCTCTTGGGGTGCAAGAGTCTCTCGCTGACTCTCTGTATCCTCAAAGGGATGATTATAGGCAGATCCCACCAGCCAGAGATGCCTGGAGTCTTATCTCCCCAGACTCACGGTGCCCAGTTCCAGGGATGCTGTTACTCGGCCACCATCTTGCTTTCACTCTCCTCAAGCTCTGTTTTAATCAAGTAGCAAACAGTGGAGACTGCCAGGACCTACGGGTGCTGAGACACACAGTCACCCGTGGGATTTCTAGTTGGCATTTAGAGATGTGGTGAACTAGAAATAAATATTTAGGCTTTACCATCAGCAAATATAGTCTAGCTAAAACCACAAGAAGTATGTGAACCATTTAGTTTTATATAAAGACACATGCAGCAATGTTTCTCAATCATTTAAACCTCCTTTCTCCACTCTGCACATGAGCCAGGAAGATTTTTGTCAAACTTTACTTTTTGTAGTTTGATTCAGTAGAAATACTTGTATACATATACTGAATCTGACCTCCTAAACTATAAATCACATCACACCACATTCCTTGATTCTAAAGTGTCCACTGAAAGGATGGCATGTCTCCTCCTTCCTTCCCTGTATGAGAACCACAGATATAAATGAAAGAAGAGAAGTGGCTATACAGCAGAATATAGAAGCGTTCCCAGGGTTAAGGAGTATGGAAAAAGCAGTAAAAGTGAACCAGGACAGAGTAGTAAACACATATAGTAGAACCTCCATAGCTGATCACCTCCTTAGGTTGACATAATTTTCATAGGTGGGACATAACACCACATGTACTAAATGGAAGACTGACCCCTCTATACTGACCACCTCTGTAAGTTGTATCTTGACTGCTTGGACTGTGACACACAATATTAACTTACCCTTTACAACTTGACCAGTTGAGTCCATTCTATACCCATGGGTAGAAAGTGTGGGCTTTGCCCCTTTGTTGTGTTTTTTCTTTAGTATAATTTCTTTTTTCATGTTTTATTACTATATGCTGGATTAAGCCTATTGTCCTATGTTTATGTCCTATGTTTATAACATATTGTGAAAGATTTTTTCCAACCTGTAGGATTGGTCTGAATTTTGCATCCTACAACTACTGAAAAAATTTTATAGTTAATTGAGACACAATAGCCCAAAGGAAAGAAACAGCTGACATTCAAGGAAAAGGATGATCTACAATTTCTGAAAAGCAGCAACCAAAGAAAGACAATGGAGCATTTTGATGTTAGCAAGACCACAGTTAGCAACATCCAAAAATGTAAACCATAAGTACTCGGAGAGATGTGGTAAGGAAAGCCAAGACCTACAGGGGAAAAGGAGGAAAACTTCCCTTAATGAAGTCAATGAAGCCACGTTAAGCTGGTTCAAACAAATGAGGCAGTTAATGTCCAAATCTCCATGCCAATGATCCAAGAAATTGCTAAAGAATTTGTACAGGAATGTGGGGTGGCAGATTTCCAAGAATCAAGTGTTTGGCTCAAGAAATTTAGATTGGGACAAGAGATTTCCCAGAAGTATTGTGTAATGAAGCCATAGAAGTTGCAGTATAAGTTGTAGAAGAGTTCATCAGAAAGTTCCTTAACGCTAGCAATCTGGGAGGCCAAGGCAGGTGGACTGCTTGAACTCAGGAGTTCGAGATCAGCCTGAGCAGGAGCGAGACCCCATTTCTAATTAAAAAAAAAAAAAAAATAGAAAAACTAGCCAGGTTTTGTGGTAGGTGCCTATAGTCTCAGCTACCTAGGTGGCGGAGGCAAGAGGATCACTTGAGCCCAAAAGACTGAAGTTGCTATGAGCTATGACTCCACAGCACTCTCCCCAGGACCATAGGGTGAGACTCTGTCTCAAAAAAAAGGAAAGAAAACAGTTCCTGGACTTCGCCAGAGGCTTCAAAGATTAAGACATCTTTAATGGCAATGTACATGGATTCTTTTTCAAGGCAATGTCTCACAGGAGCCTTGTCATAAAGGGCGACAAGTATAAGAGCTAAAAACTTTCCAAAGAAAGGTTCACAGTTCTTTCTGCTTTGCATTAGCTCAACCAGAGACAAATTTAAAACCCTGGGTGATCGGTAAATCAGCAAAGCCAAGCACATCAAGAACCTGAAGCCAAAAGATCTCCGTGTCAACTAGAGATGAAACTAATGTACATGGATGACTGGTGCCTTATCTGAGGAGGAAGGGGTATCAACCAAGAACTGAAGACTCAACTATCTATTCTACTGACAACAGACAGTTGTCCTGGCCACCAGAAAGTGAATCATCTCACGATCATGACACCGAAATTTCTGTCTCCAAATATGACCTCAAAACTCCAACCTGCAGTACACAGCTATGATTTAACAAAAAAAAAAAAAAAAACTCCAACCTGCTGACTAAGGCATCATTAAAGCATTTAACCACCACCCCCAACTCAAGCCCAGCTCCTACAGTGAGTACTAAAACACAAATCTGTCATCTGCCTGTGGAACCAACTTCATCTGTTGCATCAGTGTTCTGGATGCTGTCCTCTGGATCAGTTCTGCTGGGAATAAAGTTCAGCCAGAAATGATACAGAAGTGTTTCAAGAAAGCTAGATTTGTAACAACCCAAGAGCACCATGTTTTGGCCCCATCAGATAGACTTGTCAGTGGCAGAATCCGAAGGAGATTTTGCAAGTTTTTTTGCAATAGACAATGAGGCATCAACCTATAAAGAACCTTACCCAGAAGCAATTTTCCAAACCATATTAAGTGAAGTACAGACCAGCGTAAAAGGGCACAAAGCAGCTTGTGAAGTGGAGAAAGCAAGTGAGGAAGACATAGAAATTGCAGAGACTCCAGAAGAACAGGATGCCAGAGATCTGATAATGCAGTTGAAATCATTTACTGTGGGAAAATGACCAGGTATGGGGAGTCGTGTAGCCAACATTGACAGTGCTTTCTCCACTTATAGGTGTAGTGAGAGCAAGAAATAGACTAAGATGGACACTATAAAGAAAAATTAAACCAGTAAATGTATTAATTTTTGTATGTTTTGATTATGATTTCATGCATTTTCTAATAAAGACTGTACAAGAAAGTTACATGTACATTATCAATACAGTAGGCCTAGTTCCCTATGTTGACCACCTCTGTATGTTCAACAGTTTGTTATAGTCCCTATGGAGGTTCTATTGTATTTGGAAAGCTTCCAACATTTTTCTTACCAAAATATGGGCATTCCCAACAGATGCTTTGGGTGCCCTGACTATAATCCAATACTTTGAGAATGTATTATTCACATCCATTATCTGAATACCTCAGTAATAACTCACTCAAAATATCCGCTATCCACATTCTTATAGGAAAATTTAGTAACAAATCAGTTGTAATTTGGTATCTGAAAAAGGTCCACCTAACAAATTTTTTATTTGAAAATTTTAATAGATTCCCATTTCTTAAGTTGTGCATCTTGGGTTGTGCATGGTGGCTGACTTCCAAAGAGTACAGTAGGAAAAGGGATGGGAAACATTTACAATGGAGAAACAGTGCCTAAGCTAGGTGGTCACAGTCACATCAACACTGTAAACAGTCATGTTCACAGTACGGGCCCTTGATATGAGATGAAAATGGTATTCTACCTCTGTGGTACACTTCCTCAAAACACATAACCCCAGTCTAAGCATGAGAAAAATACCAGACAAATACTAATTGAGGCTACAAAATATCTGATCAATCGTCTTTAAATTAGCAAGTTTATCAAAGACAAGGAAAGTTTGAGTAATTATCAGAGCCAAGAGAAGCTTGACAACTAAATGTAATGTGATATCCTGGCTGGGATCCTAGAACAGAAAATGGATATTAAATAAAATTTAAGAATAGCTAGGCCAGGCACAGTGCCTCACACCTATAATCTTAGCACTCTGGGAAGCTGAGGCAGGAGGATACTTTGAACTCAAAGGAGTTTGAGACCAAACTGAGCAAAAGCAAGACCCTATCTCTACAAAAAATAGAAAAAAAATTAGCCAAGTGCTGTGGTAGGTAGCTCTGGTCCCAGCTACTTGGTTGGAAGGCTGAGGCAGGAGGATCACTTGTAGCCAGAAGTTTGAGGTTGCTGTTAGCTAGGATGATGCCATGGTACTCTAGCCTGGGCAACAGAGTGAGATTTTATCTCGAAAAAAGGTACAGCCTTTAGTTGATAACAATGTATCAATGTTGGGTCACTAACTATGACAAATACATGACACTAATGTAAGGTGTTAACAAAAAAAGAACTGGATATGGAGTATATGGAACACTTCATAGTTTTTCTGTAAACATAAAATTGTCCTAAAATAAAGTTTCTTTAAAAAAAAGTCTAATGCAGGGCGGTGCCTGTATTAGGAGTATAGGAGTAAGGCGCTGGCCCTATATACCAGAGGTGGTGGGTTCAAACCTGGCCCTGGCCAAAAACTGCATAAAAAAAAGTCTAATGCAAATCTATAAATATAATACACCATATAAATAGAATACAAAACAAAGACCATATGGTTCTTTCAATTGATGCAGAAAAGGCTCATGATAAAAACACAAGAAAATAGGCTTAGAAGGAACATTCTTTAAGCTGATAGAAGCTATCTACAGCAAACCCACAGCCAATATCATACTGAATGGAGTGAAACTGAAAGCATTCCCACTCAAATCTGGAACCAGACAAGGATGCCCACTGTCTCCACCGCTATTTGACTTAGTGTTGGAAGTCCTAGTTATCAAAATCAGGCAAGAGAAGGAGAGCAAAGGAATACAAATGGGGGTAAGAAGAGGTCAAACTCTCCCTCTTTGCAGATGACATGATCTTATACCTGGAAAACCCCAAGGACTCAACTACAAAGCTCTTAGAAGTGATCAAGGAATATAGCAGTGTCTCAGGTTACAAAATCAATGCCCACAAATCAGTAGCCTTTGTATTCACCAACAATTGTCAAGCTGAAAACAAAATCAAAGACTCTATTCCTTTTATAATAGCACCAAAGATGATGAAATGCATGAGAATATATCTAACAAAAGAATGGGAGATCTCTATAAAGAGAATTATAAAACTCTGAGAAAGGAAATAGCAGACAATGTTAACAAATGGAAGACCATACCATGCTCATGGCTGGGAAGAATCAATATCATTAAAATGTCCATACTACCCAAAGCAATGTATAGATTTAATGCAATCTCCATCAAAGCACCAATGCCATACTTTAAAGATCTTTAAAAAAACAGTACTTGAATTTATATGGAACTAGAAAAAAACCCAAATAGCAAATATAGCTCTTAGAAATAAAAACAATTCTGGAGGCATCGTGTTGCCAGACTTCTGGTTGTATTACTCAGCTACAGTGATCAAAACAGCATGAAATGGTGGCACAAAAATACAGACACAGTTCTATGGAGTAGGATAGAGAATCTAGAGATGAACCCAGCCATACATCATCATTTAATCTTTGATAACCCTAACAAAAACATGCAATGGGGAAAAGAATCCTTATTTAACAAATGGCACTGGGAGAACTCATTATCCACATACAGAAGACTGAAACTAATCATTATCCACACGCAGAAGACTGAAACTAAACCCGCACCTCTCACCATTGCCAAAAATTGATTCTCGTTGGATAAAAGATTTAAATTTAAGACATGAAACAATAAAAATTCTAGAAGAGAGTTTGGGAAAACACTTGAAGATATTGGCCTGGGAAAAAACTTCATGAGGAAGACCCCCCTACCAATTGCATCAACAACAAAAATAAATAACTGGGACTTGCTCAAGCTTACAAGCTTTTGCACAGCTAAAGTACCACAGAGCAAACAGCCCTCCAAATGGGAGATTTTTGCATGTTATGAATCTGACAAAGGCCTGATAACTAGAATTTTTTTAATTTGAAAATTGTTTCAAATTAAACAATAAGAACAATGCAAACAACCCTCTCTGTAAGAGGGCAAGAGATTTGAACAGAAACTTCTCTGAGGATGACAACTGGCCAACAAACACATGAAAAAATGCTTATCATCTTTAATCATAAGAGAAATGTAAATCAAAACCACTCTAAGATATCACCTAACCCCAGCAAGATTAGCCCATCACAAAATCCCAAAACACCAGATGCTGGTATGGATGTGGAGTGAAGGAACACTTCTACACTGCTGCTGGGACTGCAAACTAACACAGCCCTTTTGGAAAGAAGTATGGAGAATTCTCAAAGATCTAAATGTAGACCTTCCATTTGACCCTGCAATCCCATTACTAGGTATCTGCTCAGAAGAACAAAAATCATTTTACCACAAAGACATTTGCACTAGAATGTTTATTATGGTTCAATTCATCATTGCAAAGTTGCAGAAGCAACCTAAATGCCCACCAACCCATGAATAGATCAACAAACTGTATGTATATGTATGCCATGGAATACTATTCAGCCATTGAAAAGAGATGGAGATTTTACATCTTTTACATTTACCTGGATGGAGTTCAAATACAGTCTTCTTAGTAAAGTATCACCAAGAATGGAAAAATAAATATCCAATATATTCCATACTAACATGAAATCAATATATAAACAATTACATGTTCCTAAGAATAATAAAACACTATTATAGCCCAGTTCAGGGGTAGAAAGAAGTGGGAGGGGAGAGAAGGGAGGATGTTTGGAAGGAGGGAGGGTACAAGGCGGAATCTCACCTAATGTGCACATTGTGAGGGTGTATATCACGCCCCCTGGGTGAAAAGCTCTTCTACAAATGGAACTTTACCTTGGAAGTGAGAACAATGTAACCTAAATGTTGTACCCTCATATTAATTTGAATACAGTTTTTTTAAAAATCTGTGAACAAATCCAACATTTTCCCACATTATCTAAGACATTTTGCATACATTCTTATCTTAATAATCCCCATAAAACACTGAAACACAGATATCAATATCTGAGTTATAGATGAGAAAACTGTGCCTTTTAAAAATTGAAAATGGCTCAAGATTCATTAGTATCAGATACAATTTATTTTGACACTAGTTATCAAAATTAACAAACTAATAGATCTTTGCTATTCCTGGTAAAATAATACAACATTAGCTATTAAAAAGGACCATGCATATTTACTTTCTTCTAAATTAAAAAACAAAACAAAACAAAAAAAAGATACAACAAAAAAACTATTTGAGGCCAGTGTAGCTCACACCTGTAATCCTAGCACTCCAGGAGGCTGAGGCAGGTGGATCGCCTGAACTCACGGGTTCAAAACCAGCCTAAGCAAGAGCGAGACCTCATCTCCGAAAATAGCTAGGCATTGTGGCAGGCACCTGTATTCCCAGCTACTTGGGAGGTTGAGGCAAGAGAATCACTTGAGTCCAAGAGTTTGAGGTGGCTGTGAGCTATGACATCATAGCACTCTACCAAGGATGACAAAGTGAGACTATGTCTCAAAAAAACAAAAACTATTTGAGATGTTTTGTAGAATATCATATTATCCACATTGTGATGCAGATTTGGTTAAAATATTACAGATATACAATTTAAGATTCTAAATATGGAGGCTACTGAAGCACATATATTAGAATTAAAAAATATAGAATTTTGTGGTATTAAGCCAAATCCAAACACACAATTTACTCAAAGCCAAATATAATACAAATTCCTACTTGCTCAAATTATTCCCCCCATACCCCTCTAGGATCCACATCTAGTCTGTGGCCATACCATCCTGAACACGTCCAATCTCGTCAGGATCCACATCCATTTTTTCCCCATACTCCAAGTAGTAGCTCAAATCGCAAAGTTTCCATTGAAACTTCTTTCCCAATTACTTCTCTCACCTCTTAACTTTCACTACTGCTTTTTGTTCAAGTAACAATGTACTGCTTCAACATCCTAGTACTATTCACATTTCACACTGAATACACTTTTTCTCTCTCCATTTCCACAGGTATTGAAGGATACACTTTAAAAAAAAAAGTTGACAGATAAATAAAAATGCCTATCCCCACAAAAAGGGGAAATCTTTTTTTTAAACCATTTTAATGATTAAAACCCTGTCACACACCTATATATACATGGATTTTTCTTAAGAAATGCAACACTGAGGGGCGGTGCCTGTGGGTAGGGCGCCAGCTCCATATATGGAGGGTGGCGAGTTCAAACCTGACCCTGGCCAAATTGCAACAAAAAAATAGCTGGGTGTTGTGGCAGGTGCCTGTAGTCCCAGTTACTCGGGAGGCTGAGTCAAGAGAATCGCCTAAGCCCAAGAGTTGGAGGTTGCTGTGAGCTGTGATGCCATGGGCACTCTACCCAGGGTGATGGAGGGAGGGAAGGAGGGAAGGAGGGAAGGAGAGAGGGAGGGGAGGGAGGGAGGGAGGAAGAAAAGGAGGGAGGGAGGAGAGAAGGAGAGAGAGAGAGAAAGAGAGAGAGAGAGAAAGAGAGAGGGAGAGAGAGAGAGAAAGAGGGAGGGAGGGAGGGAGGGAGGGAGGGAGGAAGGAAGACAGACAACTTTCAGGCCTGGACTGGAAAGGAAAAGGAAAGGAAAAAGGAAAAAGGAAAGGAAAGAAAAGGAGAGGAGCGGAGCGAGGGGACAGGGCAAAGGGACGGGGAAGGGAAGGGAGGACCGCAACTTTCAGGCCAGGTATCGTGGCTCACACCTGTAATCCCAGCTCTTTGGGAGACTAAGACAAGAGGACTACTTGAGGGCGGGAGTTCAAGACCAGCCTGGCATGGCATGTATCAGTAATCCTAGCTACTGAAGAGAATCCCTTGAGCCCAGGAGTTCACGATTACAGTTACTGTGATTGCACCACTGCATTCCAGCCTGGGCAATAAGATCCTGTCTCTTGAAAAGAAAGAAGGAAAGAAATGCAATCTTGACAACTAAAAGAATATGAATTTTTTCTTTGTATCTTGGTTTAGCTCTTTGCTTTTAAAAAGAATTTTCAGTAAGAGATGTAAATAAAATGAAGAATTTGCCTTAGTATCTTTTGTACTACAGACAAGAAAACTACTTTTGCACCTTTTTCCTCTACAAATTTTGTTCCTCTCCATCCTTTCCAACTTTGTTCAGCCAAAGGCTAAAGTTTTTTAATTAAGGTACAACATAAAGTCCATAACTACCCAGTATAAACTTCCACTTGTGTATGTGTGTCACTCTATCTGTATGACAAATGCCTACATTAAGATAAAGACTTTTTCAGAAACCCAGAAGGCTTCCTCATAAAAGCCCTCCCAACTTTTAATCACTACTTTCCAAACCTAAATTAGCTAAATACCATCTTTTATAATATCTCTACAAGTCACCTATATTATCATCTACTTAATATTTTTATTTAAATCAACTTACTCTTATCAGGTCTTCATTCTAAGAAATAACATCCATTCAGTCACAGTTTTGTTGTGCTAGTTTTGACTCACATTAAACATACTACTAAAACAAATGTTCTCAGCCAGCACCAAGGAGTGAGTGCATTTGGCCCAAGGCTTTAATCTCATTCTTCTCACTCTTGACTATGGGCAGAACTTCCCCTCTATTCTCCTCACCTAATAAGCCCCATGTTTCTGTCACAAATTTAATGTATATCCTTTACTTGTTAGCGTCATCACCACCACCCTACAGCTTACATTACCTCAGTCTTTTAAAACCCTCAAGTCAGTTTTATCAGTTCCACTGGTCATACTCAAGCCTTTCCGTTCTTCAAAATTTTACCCAGATGGTATATTCCAGGTAAATTTTCACCCTGCCATCTTCACTCTAGGCCTCCAGCTTAAACTGACTCTCTGCCTTTTCTAATACATGTCTGTCTTATCTTCCCAAGGACAGGAGCTTTCCTTATACTGCCATGATACTTCAACATTAGTAAATTATGAGGAGTGATGTGCCTTGTGAACATTACAAGTGGGTTAAATAACTTGAAGATAGCTTGAAATATGAGCCACCACTACAGCCCTCTGTACAGCTAATATTGAGTAAATATGAAATATCTGAATCTTATTTTTCAAGACCTACAGTACAACCAAATACTGTCACAGAAACATTTCCTACTCTGTCCTCAAGATAACATCTTGTGATATGTTACCACTCAAGTTATTTCTGAACTTAAAAAACTACTGAACTGGGTGGCACCTGTGACTCACTGGGTAGGGCGCTGGCCCCATATACTGAGGGTGGCAGGTTCAAACCCTGCCCTGGCCAAACTGCAACAAAAAAGTAGCCAGGCGTTGTAGCAGGCGCCTGTGGTCCCAGCTACTCGGGAGGCTGAATACAAGAGAATCGCCCAGTAGTTGGAAGGTGCTGTGAGCTGTGATGGCAGAGCACTCTATCAAGGGCAACATAGTCAGACTCTGTCTTAAAAACAACAACAAAAAACCCTACTGGACTAGTTTCATATCCATAACTAGGGGGAAACACACTTTCTATGTATCTACATCCCTTGTAATATACAGCAGAGCACTGAGTACTAGCAAGTCCCCCAGTCACTACTACTTGAAATCTGAAAATCTAGATGGAGGTAATTCTTCCTCAATCTACAATTTAAGTGACTTGGGGCAAGGACTCCCTGGGATTATCTAAGTCTGTTTCCTTACTTAAAATATTTACATGGCTCCCTTTTTCTTGCAGATGCTACCAATAATTCTGCTTTCCTCTTCCATACATAATTATGACTTCAGAGAATTTCAACTGTCCATGTGGACACAGGGAGATCTTTTGTGGCCAGTTCTATGCATTATATCTACTGTGTTATAAACTCCTGGCTTCCTACCCATTCCTTGAGAGAAAGCAGAGCAGAATTTGTGAAGGAAAAAGGTTCAAAATCGGTTTTCTTAAGTGATCTTGTTTATCTGTAGTGTCACCTTTGCCTTTTTTTTTGGTAGACAATCTCACTTTGTCATCCTTGGTAGAGTGCTGTAGCATCAGAGCTCACAGCAACCTCAAACTATTGGACTCAAGTGATTCTCTTGCCTCAGCCTCCCAAGTAGCTGGGACTACAGGCACCTGGCACAATGCCCAGCTTTTAGAGACTAAAACATGGATTTAGTTTAGAGACTGAAAAAGTCTTTATCTTTTTAGAGGGGGTCTCACCTTTGCTTAGGCTGGTCTTGAACCTGTGAGCTCTGGCAATCCACCTGCCTCGGCCTCCCAGAGTGCTGGGATTACAGGTGTGAGCCACCACACCCAGCCTCTTTGCCTTTCATTAAGAAGTTAACAAGCAAGTCTTTCCTAAGCTTTTCCTTCAATAAAATGATTAAGAAGTTACGAATTTCATTTTTAGAATCCACCATAATTTACTTCATTTTGCTTGTGCTGTAATCAGGGCTCTTTGCTGTGTTGGTTAGGAAAAATTAACTGGATTAATAAAACTTAAAAAAATGAGGCCAAGAAATTTCATGATGTCAGAAAGTTTCTGAGACTGTAAAGATTAGTCAAACTGTTAACTTCTCCAGGGGACAGAGTGCAAGGCAGATAAAGATAAAAAACAAATGCTCAAACTTAGTGTGGTATCTAACTTTAGAACTGAAATTTAATATAAAATCCAACATGTCAAATACTTTCTCATCTCTTTTCACATTATCTTATACCTCTTGGCTGGAGCTTTTAATTTTTCCTTGACTGTATAAGAGTTTTATCTTTTAGTGGGAATTACATTAGTGTAAATGAATGATGAATTCAGTAAATTGTCTTCTTTTAGTTCAGGGGTCCATACCATTCCCTTACTGTATCTTTACTATTACTGTAAAGTTTCATTAGTCTTTCAGGTAATCAGATGTTCAGCAGGAAACCCATGTCCAACTGGTATCAACTGGGTTTTGAAAAACTAATAATGCTAAATTATGATAAAGGAAGGTAGTTTAAATATAAGCCTTATACATTTCAAGGCCTCTTCTAGCACACAGTGACCCTACATTTTTCATATGCTTACCATATACCACCCATCATTCTAAACATTCCGTTTAATCTTCACAGGTAGAGATTGTTAATAGCCATGTACTGCAAATGATGAAATTAAATCACAACCACTGACTGAGAAACTTCACCCGAAGTCAAGGGACAGCGGCAGAAGAGGGCTCAAACTAAGGAAATCTGTCGTCAGAGATCTCATGCTTAATCACTAAGCTAACCACCCTGTCATGTCCTGGAATTATTTGGTGAATGGGTATTCTGAAGTATGTTTCCCAACTAGAAGCTACCTTTTATCAACTAGAATCAGCACAGCCATAGAACCACAAAACATGTCCCTAATACTCAAAATCCCATATGGAAACAAACTGACTTGCATCACATAATGTAATTCTGTCATTAAAATACCTCTGAAATTCCTGTTAGTGGAAGGGAGTTAGTTATTTTCTCATGAATAATGGCACATAAGCCTTGAAAAGAATTTTAACAAAAGTAACAGCAACAACACAAAGACATCACAAAGGAAAAGGCAGTGGCATGGGGGCCACCATTACTGGAAAGCTGAACCTACAGATAATTGTCAGTTTTGACGTTGAGGGCAACCGGGTAAGAAAGCCAGGAGCTTGGTAGGTAGCATGTAACTTTGGTTATCCCCCTGTTAATTAAGCAACTTCAAGCAGGAAGAAGGAATTTAGAGGAAATAACCTTTAAGTTTTTCTACATGTACTGGTATTTGAGAAATCACGTTGCCCTTATTTTCTGTGTATTTTAGCCTCACTCCTTTAGTATATGTTATCCAGTTACTAAAAAATCTTATCTCAGGATCATATGTATAATATGGTGTTTCTCAAGTTCTGTGTATTATGAAGCATTTGTTTTACACTGTTTTAACAAGCAGGCCACAAGTCTGAGGGTCTGGGAATGTGTTTGTAAGCAAAAGTAGGGTTCTTTGCTACAGTCTTCATTTCCTCAGTATCTGAGAGTAAAGCTCCAAGAGCAGAATCTGGTTTGCAATATTCTTTGAAATGATGGAAACACATTTCTGATGAACAGGTGATAGTTTATATATGGAATGCAGTTAGGCAATCACTGGACCCAACATTTTTGTCCTTGTGATTCAATTTCTTTTTTGACTATGACCAGCAGTAGCAAACTCACTCATCTTTCACTTTTGAAGAATAATTTATTTGACATAGAATTCTAAATTGATGGATTTTTTTCTTTCAACACTTTTCACCTCACTCTCCTCATTTGGATGGTTCGGCTGAGGCGGTAACTGTAATTGCCTGTTTCTCTATAAACAAGGTGATCTCCCACCCCCCTTCTTTACTTTTTTTTTTTTTTTGGTCTTCTATTTTCTGCTCTTTGAATATAATATACCTAAGCACAAACTGCAGGCTTTCTGGTATCCTGCTTGGTGTTTTTTGAGTTTCTTGGATCAGAGGTTTGCTATCTGTTAGTAATTCTGGAAATTCTCTCATTACTTCAAATATTTCTTCTGCTTCATTCTCTGTCTGGTATTCCAAACCCACGCATGCTTCACCTTTCCAAATTGTCCCACAATAGTTAGATTATTTGTGGAGGTTTCTTTTCCATTCTTTTTTCACTTTTTATTTCAGTTTGTCTTCAAACCCACCAATTCTCCTGCAGTGTCCAGTCTATGAGGTGCCCATCACTGGCACTCTTTGTTAGTGTTTTATTCCTAACACTTGCTTTTTTTTTTTCTTCCTGAGCATTTCTACCTCTCTTGCATTATCCATTTGTTCTTGCATGGTGCCCATTTTTTCTATTAAGGCCCGAAACATACTAATAAATAATTTTAAATTCCTTGTCTTATCCAGAATTTACATCATACATGAGTCTGGCTCTGATGCTTGTTTTGTCTCCTCAAACTGTTTCTTGCCTTCTAGCATGCCTTGTAATTCACTGAAACTTGAACATGATATCAGATGAGGTAAATAGGTCTGGCCTGTAATGTGAGGTTTTATGTTCACGTGGCTAAGGGTTAAACTGTATTTAAGGTATGCCCTAGATGTAGATGCCAGAGACTAAAATTCATTACTCATATTAGGCAGCTTTCATCAACAGAATAGTCTTGTCACTTCTATATCCATTAGTCCTAGTTCTGCCCTAGGAAGTAAATCTAAATTCTCCTCTCTGATAGTTTTCAAAGCATCTGAAGAGTCACATAAATTATACCTATTCCCAACTTCAGTCTCCCCAGTTCCCTCAACTGTTCTTCAAGGTATTTTTTTTGGGGGGTGGGGACAAGAGTCTCACTTTGTCACCATTGGTGGAGTGCTATGGCATCATAGCTCACAGCCACCTCAAACTCCTGGGCTTAAGCAATACTCTTGCCTCAGGTTCGCAAGTAGCTGGGGCTACAGGCACCCACCAGAATGCCTGGCTATTTTTTTAGAGATCAGGTCTTGCTCTGGCTCAGGCTGGTCTTGAACCAATCCACCTCCCTCCGCCTCCCAGAGTGCTAGGATTACAGGTGAGAGCCACTAAGCCCGGCTGGGGATTTTGTTTCTTTTTCCATTGCCATCCTGGCCCTGCTTCTCTGGATATATGGTGGCAAATTTATTCATTCTGCTAATGTGGAATCTAGAGTTGAATACAGACATTTAGCCATGCCTTAACTAGCATTTGATGACATAGAACTTATTGACTATCCTAAGAACACCAGTTTTTTAGTGTAATTTAACCCTGTACTACACCATCATGGTGACTAACAGCTACACACAATCAATGCTTCCTCCCTGATGCCAAGCCAGGTCCTGACCATACTCATGCACTTAGCTTGGAGAAATCTGAATGTAGTAATTTATACTAAAAGTAAGAAGAGAAAGGGTATGATGAAAACAATGCAGTGATGATCCCCATTCAATTTTTTCTGCTTATGGACCAACAGTCTGATTTCCTAAGAACATTTCCTGATAATGTATTTAAACATCTTAACTATGGTGAGTTAATCGTGGGTGAGTTTCAAAGGCAGCCCTAAATCACTAAAGTTGTAAACATATTTGTATAAATATATGCCTTTTTCAAAGCCCTTGGCCATTCAAAGAAGGTTAAAACCTCTATGTTCTTCTCTTATTCGATAATATGCCTTTCTGATGTTTCATGGACACATCCCAGACACACCTCACTTTTTTGCTCACAGCAATCTCAAACTCTTGGGCTCAAGTGATCCTCAAGTTTTTCATTTTTTAGTAGAGACAGGGTCTTGCACTTGCTAAGCCTGGTCTTGAACCCATGTGCTCAGGCAAACCACCTGCCTCAGCCTCCCACAGTGCTAGGATTACAGGCGTGAGCCACCATACCCAGCCATATCTTTTTTTTTTTTTTAATCAAAGAAAACAAATACATTTAGCCATATTCCTGACTCAGAAAACTAAAATAACTTTAGGAATTAGAATTAAAACATATGTACTGTAGCAAAATTGATTAATAATCAGCAGCCTACTTAATATTTGTGTATCTTGTATGTTAATTCAACCTCAACTTTAAAATGTACTAAGTTTATTAATCCTACAAAACTCCCAGGAATATTTCCTTATATCAGAATAAGATATCCAGATTTTAGAAAGGTTCCAAGATCATGGAATAAAAGACATTAATCTAAAGCAGTTGCATTTTCTATAATGTGACCTAACGATGTTCAGATTTGGGGAATGCTGTGAAAAGAATTCTGGCTTTAGAAAGTTAAGTCTGACAATTCTATGAGATTACATCAGTCTGAATGACATATGGCTCACCTTAAAATTTTGATTGATATAACTGCTTAAGAGGTGTGCATTTTAGCTGAACCTCTTACATGCAAATATATCAAAATTAACAGTATTTAAATTCTAGCTCTAACATCAATCTTACCTCAAAACCTAGAAGGGGTTGGGCAGCATCTGTGACTCAGTGAGTAGGGCGCTGGCCCCATATACCAAGGATGGCGGGTTCAAACCCAGCCCCAGCCAAACTGCAACAAAAAATATAGCTGGGTATTGTGGCAGGCGCCTGGAGTCTCAGCTACTCAGGAGGCTGGGGCAAGAGAATCATCTAAGTCCAGGAGTTGGAGGTTGCTGTAAGCTGTGATGCCATGGTACTCTACCAAGAGCGATGAAGTGAAACTCAGCCTCTTAAAAAAAAAAAAAAAAAAAAAAAAACTAGAAGGGGTTAAATATTTAGATGATATAGTTAACAAGGATACCACACCACCAGTACATTACAATGAGGCACTGAAGACTTAAAGAGATAGTGTGGACTTGTATTATTCAACTACCTTCCAATATCTTCATAGAAATACCCTCATTTGCTATGTAAACCTTGTTCTTTCAATAGGTAGATTTTAAAAAGTTCCATTCCTGTTTGAAATGAGAGAAATAAGGATACAAAAAAAAAAAAAAAAAAAAAAAGCTGGCTCCCTACAATTTTAAGTTAAAGAAAAAGCTTTTATAAGCATTTTTCAAAAGATAAAAATGCACAGATGCAACTATCTAAAGCAAATAACAAAGCACATTGAAAGAAAATACATCAAAATACTAATAATGGCTGTTTTCAGCAGTTGGTGTAAACTTTCAAATAGCTTTTCTTTTTTAGACTTTCCAGTATTCTCCAAACTATAATAAGCATGTATTGTTTTTATGATGGGAAAATGCTTACAAAATAGACACAAATAAAGAAAATTTAAACATACATATATTATTGCTCTTGAGAGTTGAATTAAACTAAAATACATGTATACACACCCCCCATGGAGTACTCCACAAGCATAAGGAATGAAAAATACTGTCTTTTACAAGAACTTGGAGGGAACTAGAGGTCATTATCCTAAGTGAACTAACTCAGGAAAAGAAAAATGTTGCATGTTCTCACTTAGAAGAATGAGCTAATCCACGGCTATGTAATGATACACACACTATTAAAATAGATACTGGAGACCCAAAATGGGGAAAAGTAGGATTGGGTGAGGGATAAAAAATTGCTTATAAAAGTACAATGTTCACTCTTCAGGTAAAAGCCCAGACTTCACCATCATACAATAAATAAACGTAACAGAATTCAACTTGCACTCCCCAAATCTGTTAAAAGTTTTTTAAAAGGAGGAAAAAACTTCTAAAGTACTCAGAAATACCCAACTATTAGATAAGGAATAGAGAAAAAGTCAAAGGCACTGAATTTTAAAGCTAGAATAGATCTTATAATTCATTAGATTTGAAATACAGTTTGAAGATGAGGAAAGAATGGCCTTGGCAGTACATGATTTGTTCCACTATACACAGTAAGTTCTAGAACCCGTAACTCCCAATAACTGGTTCATTACTCCATGTTCTATATTCACCAAAGACTAACCAAGACATACATTCAAGATGAAAATTTGTACATACAGAATGGCTACAACTGATTTTTTACAACTATGTTTACAATGACATTTTCTTTTTTTTTTTTTAAGAGACAGTCTCACTTTATCGCCCTTGGTAGAGTTCTGTAGCGTCACAGCTCACAGCAACCTCCGTCTCTCAGGCCTATGTGATTCTCTTGCCTCAGCCTCCCGAGTAGCTGTGACTACAGGTACCTGCCGCAACACCCCTCTATTTCTTTGTTGCAGTTTGGCCGGAGCTGGGTTTGAACCCACCACCCTTGATACATGGGCCCGGTGCCCTACTCACTGGGCCACAGGCTCCACTCTACAATAACTTTTTTAATTTAAGATTTTTTTTTTTTTTAAGACTAAAGGAAATACATCAAAATGTTACCAGGAGCTTTTTAAATTTAAATATACCCTTCAGGGGAGGCAAGGGGGAGGATGGGCAGAGGGAGGGTAATTGGTGGGACCACACCTACGGTGCATCTTACAAGGATACTGTGAAACTTACTAAATGTAGAATATAAATGTCTTAACACAATAACTTAGAAAATGCCAGGAAGGCTATGTTAACCAGTGTGATGAAAATATGTCAAATGCTACATAAAACCAGTGTATGGTGCCCCATGATTGCATTAATGTACACAGCTATGAGTTAATAAATTTAAAAAAATAAATGTATTCCTCAAATTTCCCATGAAGATCATGTTAACAACCCTGTGCCTCAGTGTTCTCATTCATAATAATTCACAATAGTACCTACCTCATAGTTATCAATAAAAACAGGAAGAGTACTTAGAACAATACCTTGGTGACACAGAGTTAATGCTGATAACCATTATTATTTTATGATTAAATTTTATAGTATCTTCTCATGAACAATGAAGTTTAAGTGCAATAGTAGGGTTTCAGGTTAGGTATAAAGGTAGTGGTAATTTTTCAGCCATATAGTTTATAGAAATAGTGGGAAGTTTGATTTAAGAGGCCTAACAATTCTGAGAATCTCAAAACTAGTAAGTTAACAGAAGCTTCAAGAGTAGCATCTCCTAATTAAAATGTTTTCCCCCTGATTATGAGTACAGATGGTGCTAGTTGTGTTCAATGATTAGCCTTAGTCAGAAAGAGATAGCAATGTCAGAGTGGAATAGCAGAATAAAATCTAAGAGGCTGCGCCCCAGCTGACATCCTAGAACTGTGCCCAGCTCACCTAGTTGCTCCTCTCCATCTGGCATACCACCTGCTGGACGGAGACACAACATGAAATTCTGCCAGGCATGAATAAACCTGTACTGTTTGTTACTTTCTACCTTCTTTCCTCTTCCCAATTTTTCTCCTGTCCTTCCTTCATCTTTTTTTTCTTCTTTCCTTTCAGTTTTTGTTACCTTGACTCATCCTTCGTTCTTCTGTCAAAGGAAAATTCTTTAACTTTCTTCATTTACAACCACATTGTGAAATTTTCAGTAGTTCTGAATTATCTACAGAGCACCTCCAACTTTCACAAAATGCTCACTTTAATAAACTCTACACCAATAATTCTAAACAGCTTTTTTGAAATCACATTCAGGCTTTCACATAGTAGCTAGCACACAGGTAACAACCATCCCATGATGATGCTACAGCTAGTATTTCCATTTTTTACAGAAGGGTTTATGGAGTTACGTGGATGACGATGCCTGTGACAAGAAACAAGAATAGGTATCAGGCACACTGAGTGGCAAATATATAGATGCCTGACTGTATGTTCCATACTAAAGGAAAATAAGAATTTTTACTTCTGAATTGAGACTCAGCACCAAAACATTGTGATGTTTTGTGATCCAAATGCAAAGGGGATTTCAAGAATTCTAAAAGGATGCTGTATCTTCATAGTTCACAAAAAAGCAAAAGACGACAATTTTACACCTTTTGCTTGACAGACTGAAGGAAAGGTGATGAAAAAGAGACTGCCATTCATATGAATACCATAATCCCCAGGTTAATACACTAAAAACTAAATCCTTCAAGTTCCTCCTGGCTACTAAATGTCATTACTATTTAGCAATGAGAAGGTCCATTATTTTTAATTGCACTGTCTATATTTGATGATTTACCTATGATTTTACTAAGTTTTATCTTGAATACTACTCATGGACTTAAAAAGCATCAATGACCACCGTAAAAAAAAACTGCAATTGAAAAATCTGTGGGGAAAAAATAATTTCCCTCATAGCATACCAATTTTGATATGCAGAAATTATGTATATTTTAGCCTTTATACGCATTTGATGCTAAAATTTTGTATTTGTTTTTTCATATAATCTCTCACTTGCTCCACTGTTCTACTCTCCTCTACTCTCACTTAACAGCCATTATGGCATTGATGCTGTTGCTTATTTTGTTTCCTTGCTTACTTGCCTGTAATTCCCAAACACTCCTTTGCTGACCAGAAAAAGTGGAGATCTCCTCAGTACCAGCTGTAAGAACACCCTGTTTTCTGATGGATACTGAGGATAAGAGGAGAAAGAAGAATCTCCAGGTGTTCAGGCATTTTCAATAGTTACTTTTCATTACCTTAGTCTTTTCGATTAACTACTTCCTAAAAGAAAAGTTTTCCCTCTGGGCTTGTTCTCTTACGTATTGTCTTTCAAAACACGATTGGTAGATGGTGCCAGAATCATCTTTGTTTAGCCAGACCAGTGATTTTCAACCGGCATGCTATGGCAGTCTGCTGTGCTGCAAACATCCTAAAAATTTTTAATTAGTTTTTAAATAAGTTCTAAGCACATTAAGTACATTCTTCTTTTTACTTTTTAAAAATCAACATAAATACTTATGATGGTAAATTTTGTTTTTTAAACAAGTTTTTAAAAGTAGAAGAGAAAGAACTTATACTCTCTGCACTCAGAATTTGTTCTACCAACTGGTTACATTTAAATCATTATACAATTTAAATGATATGGTAAAAAGCAAAGCAGAAAAATATATTTAAAAAGGCTTCCGATACTTACTGCCAAACTGTTCTCCACAGATTGGACCATGTGAATTTACATTAATATGTAAGAGTTCCCATTTCCACACGCCCCTGTGATCACAATTATGACTTTGTTTTCCTAAATTACAATCAGCTTAAGCATGAAAATCGTATCTGGTTATTGCTTTAGTTTCTGTCTTTTCCTTCTATTTCTAGGAAATTATGAGAAAACTAGCACAGGTAGGAAAAGTTAGGTGACAGGTGATCCTGAGCAATGTGTTTCAATAGCGTGAAACTGAAGAAAATATATATTCTAAACTAGGTACTGGTTACAGAAATACTACTATACGATGAAATATGACTTAGATATTAAAATGGGATTTATAATCACATGAAAATGCTTACAGTAAATGTGTAAAGGCACTAAAGGTGGGCGGCGCCTGTGGCTCAATGCGAACCCAGCCCCTGTCAAACTGCAACAAAAAAATAGCTGACGTAGTGGTGGGCACCTGTAGTCCCAGCTACTGGGGAAGGCTGAGGCAAGAGAATCACCTAGGCCAAGAGCTGGAGGTTGCTGTGAGCTGCAACACTACATGGCACTCTACCGAGGGCAAGGGAGTGAAACTGTCTCTAAAAAAAAGACACCAAAGGTGTCCTCCCAAAGGTCACCATACATACATAATGAAAATGGGATATAGCTAAATGTACCTTTGGTAAGAAAACTATTACAAAATTTCACAAACTGTTTCTCTACATGTTGATACATAAACATGAAAAATGTTAATAACATGTAATGAGTTAATTTTCCTATGTATGATGACATTTGGGACACCCTGAATATAAAATAGCATGCATAGAAGATTCTACTCTAAATCTTGCCAAATGTCATTTAATGAACAATGAAATTTTAGGTGGTCCCCATGAAGATGTCCTTGTAATTCATTCACAGTCCTAAGGCTATGCAAGACAAACCTGCAGATCCTCGATATATAAAACAAATCACTTGAGTCTGGGGATGTGTCCCCTGGCTTGTCTCTAATAGACTTCCTTATCTTAATTTCCAGGCATTCCAAGCCTTGAGACAGCTTCATGCCTTTAACTAATTACAAATCAGTCTTTAAACCCACTTAAAATCTGTAACATTCCTTTAAGAAGTCCTACCTTTTTAGGCTAAACCAATGTATATCTTCCATCTAGTGATTTACTACTTTATAGGTAATTCCCGTCTCCCTGAAATGCAGAAAACCAAACTGTAACCTGACTGCACCAAGTCCACTTGCTCAAGGCTTCTTGGGCATGGCTCTGGGTCATGGTCCTCAATTTGCGCTCACAATAAACCTCTTTAAATTATTTTACAAAGTTTGGTTGCTTTTCCATTGACATTTCTAAACTAATTCTGTAATTAAAACAACAACAAATGGCACTGCTACCACCCACTATAGTTAGGACCTTTATTACCCAACACATAGTAAGTTTTTCTAGTTATGTTGTATCTGCCCTCCTAGGGTCTGACAGCCTGGCTGGGGGCAACGTGGGACATTTGCCTCTCCCCTCTCTAACCCACTCAGCAATCACAACACTGCTTATGTCACAACTCCTCTTAAGCCTTTGGCCTGTTGTCAACATCAGGTAAACCTAAGAACATTCAAGTGCCTCAACAATATCCCAATCTATTTTTCAATCTTCTCTCATTTCTAAGAACTCTTATCTGCAACAGCAGTAACTTTTAGTAGTAGTCTTATCACTTAAAGACTTCCTTTGCCTCAAGCGTAGTGTAACTCCTTATATGTGTAATTCCTTTACCCATGACAATGCCTCTCTTGACAGCTATTAATATTACCATTTCCACGTCATGAATGAGTGAACAAGCACAGAGGCCAGTGTAAGTTCCTCTCCTTTCTATACTATTACATAAAGAATGCTGGTGTGAAGTATTCTGATTTCATGTGTAGTTCCAGTTCTTCCAGTAGATGGCAATGTTACTCTTTATAAATTCGGTACTTGAGCACTGCAGACTACTACTGTTCATTTGTTACACTTTTCTTAATACCGTTAATGTGTTATTATTCTGAAGGAAATAAAGCTGGCAAAATAATTTTACAACTTCAAAATAGTCATTTAGTCCTTTGTTTTAAATGCTGTGTTGTAGTTCTGTAAGTTGTATGTCTTGAACGCACAGTTCATTTAAGTCTTTTAAGGTGATGTAGTTAACAAATTATATTGGATATAATTTTCTTCAAAAACCTCAAGTATCTTTCAATCATTTTTATTTATGAAAGTATCATTCTTTTCCAGTGTAATTACAAATAAATTACCAATTTAAGGTGTATACCTACTGCAGCTTACATTTGTAGTGGCATTCATTCATCAATCACCGAAAGGCCTAATCTATTTATTCATTAAATGCAAACAGCTGAGATCCTACCAAGAGACAGTACTGCACTAAGCACTGAGGATAAACAGAGAAGCAAAATAAGGTTGTCTCATGGGGCTCCCATTCTGGTGGCTGGCACATATGGTAACTACACGAAGTTTTAAATTTTCAGAAAGTGATAAGCAACATGCAAAAGAAACAAAAAAGCTGATAATGTGATGTCAATTGGGAAGGCAGAGGTGGTGAATGGGTAAGCGGAACCAAAGGAACAGAGGACTCTGAAGATGTGACACAGGATATTCAACTGGAAAAAGAACGACCTAAGAAACATCAGGGGCTGGGGCATTCCCGCCACTATTAGCAATCAACAAAGCCTCTGATGTGAGAACATGGTTCAGTTGCTTGAAAAACAAAATGCATGCCAAAATACATGATTTAAGTTGTACAAGATTAGGTAAGATGGAGTTATCATGGCTAGTGATCCAGTAAATCATGAGATTAAAATAAAATCCAATTAAGTGTAGTAGGAAGCACTAATGAAATTTAAATGGGGAAGAGCGCCTCAGCTCATGCCTGTCATGTACTCTGTGAGGCCAAGGCATGAGGATCACTTCATGCCAGGAGTTTGAAACCAGCCTGGGCAATACAGCAACCCTATTTCTGCAAAAATACATAGATATAGGGTCAGGTACAGTAGCTCATGCCTGTAATCTAGCACTTTTGGGAGGCCAAGGTAGGAGGAGCCCTTGAGCTCAGGAGTTAAAGAGACCAACCTAAGCAAGAGCAAGACCCTGTCTCTACGAAAAACAGAAAAATGAGCCCAGTGTGGCTGGCACAGGCCTATTGTCCCAGCTACTAGAGAGGCTGAAGCAAGAGAATTGCTGGAGCCTAGGAGTTTGAGGTTGCTGTGAGGTAGGGAGAGGTCATGGCACTCTAGCCCAGGAGACAGAATAAACCTATGTCTCATTAAAAAAATAAAACAAAACAAAACACAATGCTAGCTGCAGGGAACAGAAAGCTCAGTTGTCAACAACCCAGGTAATACACAACAATTTAGACATGGGTGGTTTGACAGCAGTTGTAAGATATGTATTGTAGTTTTATTTAATAAAACATAATCTTCCATTTACAGGATAGATAAAACTCATGTTTATCTGTCCCCTGCCAAAAAGACACTAAAACAATAAAGCAATTCATAAAGGCAAAATCTCCCAAGCACAGAGGTACAGGACCACAGATGTGACAAAACTTTCGGAAGAGGGAAAAAACTGTCACAGGATAATGACCAAAAGTAATGCAATTCATCAAGAAGGCTCCGGACTTCTAGGTACCAGGCTTCTTAAAATGTAACAGTGAGTCTTAAGGTTGACAATGAGGGTCAGCTAAAAAATCTTTACTTGAATCTTATCCCACAGAGCTGAAAGATGTGACATAAAAAACTGAGGGGAAAAAATCTGCATTTAAAGATCCAAATTAGAAGGCAGCCATTCTGAAAGTCTACCCAGCAATCCTGAGGTAGTTTTCTCTGGAGAAAATGAATGGCCTAGAATAGAAGATCTATAGTTAACATTTTTGAACCATCAAAGAAGCCAATGACCTGGTAGAATCTTACTGAAAGTCAGATTGGTAGTTAAATATCAAGTCTTTAATATGAATCATCAATTATACCTTTAGAAATCTATTCTAAGAATAGATGACATATTTGAGTATAGAGTTAACTGAAAATATGGTCACTGAAATATAATACCACTTACATCAAAGCATTTAAAATTCATAAAGAACAGAGCAGCTAAATTATAATACATCTATACATTAAAAAGGAAAATGAAAGATGCACAGGATGTACTACATGAAAATAAAAGGATATAAAATAGAGTAAATAAGCTGGGCTAAGTCTTTCCTATGATAAAAAGATTACTTATATTGTCAGTAACAATAATTAAAAAGTTACATGATTCTTGGAAAAACTGATTAACCATAGAAAATGTCTGAACAATACATGCAATTTTTTTTTTTTTTTTTTTTTTTTTTTTGAGATAGTGTTGCCACCACAGCTCACAGCAACCTCAAATTCTTGGGTTTTTTCAAGATATCCTCTTGCCTCAGCCTCCCAAGTAGCTGGGACTACAGGTACCCGCTGCAATGCCTGGCTATTTTTTTGTTGCAGTTGTCACTGTTGTTTAGCAAGCCCAGACCGGGTTTGAACCCACCAGCCCCAGTGTATGTGGCCAGCACTGTAACCACTGAGCTACGGGCACCGAGCCTCAACAATGATTATTTAGAAAAATAAAAAATAAAGAATATATTCCTCTGAAAAATCCACATAGCTCCACCTTATCAAATTACTTCTAAATTTAAATCAAATTTAAATTTGATCCCTCATTTTTATTCACTTATCTGAGCTTCACAGATATTGTGTTACACAAATTGAAGGTCTGTCCCAACTTAGCATCAAAAAAGTCTTTAAGGCATCACTTTCCCAACAGCAAGTATTCACCTCATGTCAGTGTCAAATTTGGGGGTTTTTTTGCAATATTTCAAACATTTTCATATTATCACATGCTATGATGATTTGTGATCAGTGAATTTCAATGTTACTATTATAAATGTTGTGAGGCACCAGGAACCACATTCACATGAAATGGTGAACTTAATAAGAAGAGGTATTATGATTGCTCCACCAACTAGCCATTTCTATGTCTCTTCCCCTCTTTGGGCTTTCCTCTTCCTTTCCCTGAGGCACAATACTGAAGTGACACAAATTAATAAACCTACAATTGCCTCTAAATGTTCAAGAAAAAAGAGAGCTGCAGGTCTTACACTTTAAATCAAAAGCTAGAAATGATTAAGCTTATTAAGAAAGGAAAAGCCAGGATAGGCCAAAAGTCAGGCCACAGGCACCAAATAATCAAGCTGTGAATGCAAGGGAAAAGTTTTTGAAGGAAATTAGAAACACACAAATAGTAAGAAACCGAAATCTCTACCCAGAACAACAGCTTGAGGCTCTGTGTAATAAATAAATTAATTAATTAAATAAAATAAAATAAAATAATTTTCAATTCTATGAAGGCTGATAGAAGTGAGCAAGCTGTACAAGAAGTTGGGAGCTAAAGCAGTTAGTTGGTGAGGTTTAAGGAAAGAAGTCCTTTTCACATTAAAGTGCAAAGCAAAGCAACAAGTGCTAACGTGGAAGCTGATCACTGCTGATAGCAATACACAACAGATTTTCAATGTCTCACATGGAAGAAGATGCCATCCAGAACTTCCATAGTTAGAGAGAAATCAATGCCTGGCTCCGAAGCTTGTAAGAGCAGGCTGAATATCTTGTTAGAAGCTCAATTCATCTGGTGACTTTAAGTCAAAGCCAATGCTCATTTACCATTCTGAAAGTTCTAGAGCCTTCAGAGAATTATGCTAAACCCACTATGCTTGTGCTCTATAAATGGAACAAAGCTGGGATAACAAAACATCTGTTGATAGCACAGTTTATTAAATATTTTAAGCCCACTGTTGAGACCGACTGCTCAGGAAAAAAAATTCCTTTCAAAAGTAATGCACCTGGTCACCAAAAGCTCTGATGAAGATGTACAAAGGCACTAATACTGGTTTTCACGCCTGCTAACACAACATTCTGCAGCCCACAGATGAAGGAGTAGTTTTAAATTCCAAGTCTTACTCTTCTTTAAAAAATACATTTTGTTAAGGCAATGGCTGCCAAAGATAGTTGATTCCTCTAACAGACCTGGACAAAGTAAATTGAAAACCTTCCAAAGAGGATTCACCACTCTAAATGCCATTAAGAACATACCAGATTCATGGACCATCAAAATAGCAACATTAGTAGTAACTTGGAAGAAGTTTATTCCAACCCTCGTGGGTGACGTAGATGGATTCAAGATTTCAATAGAGAACCCTGAAGACTTGCCTGAACTACAGCAATCTCATGACAATACCTGAACAGATGGAAGTGTTGCTTCTTATGGATAAGTGGTTTTTCGAGATGGAAATCTATTCCTGGTGAAGATCCTGTGAACGTTGTTGCAAATGACAAAAAAAGTCAGGTGATAAAGCAACAAAAGGGCTCGAGAATTGACTCCAATTGTGAAAGTTCTACTGTATATAAAATACTATTAAACAGAACGTTGTATGATAGAGAAGTTTATTATGAAAGTCAATAAATGCAGCAAAATCTATAGTCTTATTTTAGCAAACTGATTTGGCTCAGTGGTCATGACTGTAATCCCAGCTACTTGAGAGGCTGAGGTGAGAGAATCACTTTAAGCCAGGAGTTTGAGACCGGCCTGGACAACATAGTAAGACCTAATCTCTAAAAGAATGAAAAAAAATTAGCCAAGTATGATGGCACAAACCTGTAGTCTGGCTACTTGGGAGGTCAAGGCCTGAGTGAGTTATGATTGTGCCACTGCACTCCAGCCTGAGTGACAGAGCAAGGTGCTGTCTCAAAAAACAAAAAAACAAAAAAACAAAGCAACAGACAAGGTGGTTCACACCTGATTCTCAGCCCTTTGGGAAGCCAAAGTAGAACTGCTTGAGACCAGGAGTTCAAGACCAGTGTGAAGAATATAGTAAGACCCTGTTTCTGTTTTTTCTCTAACAGAAAAATTAGCCAAGAGGCTAAAGCAGGAGGATTACTTTAACCCAAGAGGGCTAGGACTATACCACTCTTCAACCAGGACAAGAGAGACCTGTTCTCAAAATTAAAAAAAAAAAAAAAGAAAGAAAAGAGAGAGAGAGAGAGAGAGAGAGAGAGAGAGAGAAAGAAGAGAGGAGAAGAGGGAAAAGAAAAGGGGAGGGCAAGGGAGGAAAGGGAAAAATGAAATTATAAAGCCAACCCAACCTTCAAAGAAAGGAGGGGAGGGGAGGGGAGAAAAAAAAAAGGAAAAGAAAATAGAACAAAAATGCAATTGCCACAGCCAACCCAACCTTCAACCACCACCACCGCCCTGGTTCATCAACAATCATCAAGTTTGAAATAAGACTCATCACCAGGAAAAGATTACAACTTCACTGAAGGCTCAGGTGATCACTTACATATGCACTGGAAACTAAGAATTTATGTTGCTTGCTGTATTGTGATATTCCCTTTATTGCAGTACTCTGGAACTAAACACAAATTTCTGAGGTATGCCTCTACATACAACTTCAATAGAAAAACACAAAACAAAATAACTATTAAAAAAACCTGGGCTCAGTGCCCATAGGACAGTGGTTATGGCGCCAGCCACATATACGGAGGCTGGCCGGATCGAACCCAGACTGGGCCTGCTAAGCAACAAAGACAAGTGAAACAGAAAAATAGCTGGGCATTGTAGCGGGCACCTGTAGTTCCAACTACTTAGGAGGCTGAGAGAAGAGAATCTCGCTTAAGCCCAAGAGTTTGAGGTTGCTGTGAGCTGTCACACCATAGCATTCTACCAAGGGCAACATAATAAGGCTCTGTCTAAAAAAAAAACAAAAAAAAACTGAACCACAGATGAAAGACTCCATAATCAGTTCTCCACGTTCTTACTACTACATCCTTAAATAACATTTGTAAAATGATAAATTAAGGAAACACTTTTGGCAACAGATTCCTTTTTTTCTTTCTCTTTTTTTTTTTTTTTTTTAAGAGACAGAGTCTTATTTTGTTGCTCTCGGTAAAGGGCCATGGCGTTACAGCTCACAGCAACCTCCAGCTCTTGGGCTTAGGTGATTCTTTTGCCTCAGCCTCCCAAGTAGCTGGGACCAGCGGCGCCCGCCACAACGCCCGGCTATTTTGTTGTTGTTGTTGCAGTTTTGCCGGAGCTGGGTTTAAACCCACCACCCTCAGTATGTAGTGCCGGGGCCCTACTCACTGAGCTATAGGCACTGCCCTTTGTAAAAGATTTTTAAATTTGTGTTTTCAGTACTGTGTATTTAAAACAATCTTATTACCTATGTTAAGAGAGCATGGCATTAGAAATTTCTAATCATTAAATGTCTCCGGTAAAACAAAATTCATTAATAAGCATTTAAAAAACGCAAACTGAACTTTATTTCCTAAAACAGAAAGTTTTATAAAAAACTGTTGAAATACTTGGAAAATGTCTACCAAATAGACAGACAAGAACAAGAAATAATATGCCCATAATAGAGCAAAGGTTAAATTGTCTATTTTAAATGCTGCCATTTAGGCAGCGCCCTTAGCTCAGTGGGTAGGGTGCCGGCCACATACACCGAGGCTGGCAGGTTCAAGCCTGGCCTGGGCCAGCTAAACAACAATGACAACTGCTACAAAAAAATAGTCAGGGATTACGGTAGGTGCCTGTAGTCCCAGCTACTTGGGAGGCTGAGGCCAGAGGATCGCTTGGGCCCAAGAGTTTGAGGTTGCTGTGAGCTGTGATGCCACCACACTCTACCGAGGGCAACAAAGTGACACTCTATCTCAAAAAAAAAAACTATGATTTAACAATAAAAAAATAAAAATAAAAATAAATCTCTAATAAAAAAAAAGTTGCCATTTAACGTATGTAGCAAGAGGACAAAATGTGTGAAAATAAGTGAGGGAAAAACATAAACATTTGTTTACACAGTAACTGTAATTAAAATTATAACCATGAAGGCCAGGTGAGATGGGTCATGCCTATAAATCCTAACACTGTGGAAGGCTGAGGCTGGTGAACTGGTTGAGCTTAGGAGTTCAAGACTAGCCTAAGCAAGAGCAAGGGCAAGACCCAGACCCTTTCCCTACTAAAAAACAGAAAGAAACAGCTGGGCATTGTGACAGGTACCTGTAGTCCAGCTGCTCACAAGGCTGAGGCAAGAGGACTGCCTGAGCCTGAGTTTGAGGTTGATGCCAGCTATGGAACCCAAGGCACTCTACTCAAGACACTGAATGAGAATCTGCCTCAAATAAATAAATAAAAACAAGAATACCACAAAGTAATAAAAATCAAACTGTACTATGTAATTAAAGGTGGGTAAGACAAATGGGCCACTAGGAAAGGGACTAACTACATCCCCATCTAAACATATGCATGTAGAAATTAAGTATGACAGAAATGATACTTCATAATAGTAGTAAAAGACAGACTAAATCACTAATTGACCCATCAATAAATTGTAAAAGCACATTTTATTATCACTTTCAAAGAGACCCCATATTATTCCCTAAACAAAAATTCCAATGGATAAAATTACCAGAAAAAAAACTACTAAAAATTCGTACAGCCTTTTCACAGTTATTGAGAAAGCCATCTTAAGTATAACTAGAAACTCCAGAATCTACAAAGGCAAGGACAAATGTTAAGATATGAAATAGAACCAAACAGAAAAATGGTCAATACACATGCGGAATCTGTAGTAGAAATAAAACAGCTAATATTGTACTAGAAATAAAATGGCTATTATTTTTAAAAGATAACTGATATGATAATGAAAATTTTTTTAACATATCAGATATGCAAAAATTAAAAAGATTACTGACATTTAGTGTGGGCAAGAAAAGAAAATTCACACTGCAAAAAGTTTAACAAGACAAAACCTTTTGGAGATCTTGAGTACATTATCAACATTTAAACATCAATTCCCTTTGACCTAGGTGTATCCTATTGAGAATCAATCCTGCAGATATATTTAAATAACTGCAAATCTGACACAGCAAGATGTTCTCTGTAGTACACAAGTCCTCACTTAATATTGTGAATAGATTCTTGGAAACAGACTGTAAGTGAAACAATGCATAACAAAACCAATTTTTTCTCATCAACAAAGCTATGTTGAATAAAACATTTGAGGAAGTGCTGCATGTCATTTCACTTATAATCCCAGTTTCCAAGAACCAACAGTGGTTTAAATCAAGACTTACTTAACGAAGACAGTTTGACACCATTAAAAGAGGTAAAGACTATATTCATATAACGAACACTATATACTTATTTTAAAAACAAAATAGATCTAAATATACTGATAAAAGGTTGCAAAAGAGAAATACATCCTTTCTTGACATGATTTCCCATTCTGGCTTCTAGAAGCTGGATTTAATAAGAGGGGTCCAGGCCGGGCAAGGTGGCTCACACCTATAATCTTAGTACTCTAGGAGGTTGAGGTGGGTGGATCACCTGAGCTCACAGGTTTGAGACCAGCCTGAACCAGAGCAAGACCTCATCGCTTAAAAAAAAAAAAAAAAAACCAGGCATTTTGGTGGGTGCTGGTAGTCCCAGATACTCAGGAGGCTATCACAAGAGAATTGCTTGAGCCTAAGAGTTTGAGGTTGCTGTGAGCTGTGACAACACAGTACTCTACTGAGGGAGACAAAATGAGACTCTGTCTCAAATAAAAAAAATTAAATAAAAATAGCTACCCAATTATGATTTCCAATTTTCCATGGAAATCTATCTCCTAGATTAGAAAATGCATTTTCTATAAATTCTAGGAATTTAAAATAAATCAATGTATTATACTATGGGATATAAAACCATGTCTCCTTACATCAACTGTATCATGAAAAAGTATTCAAAATTGGATGAAGACATGACATTATCTTATTGAATATGGACAAATTTCTGACCTCTATATTACCCCTCTCCAAAAGTGTTATTTGTAATTCTCCTAGTCATGTATGCCCTCCAAGATAATAAGCTAAGTGACAATCATTTATGCAATACTTTCCAGAATTGATAATATAAACTGAATTATTAAGTCTATTTTAACATTTACCTGCTTAATAACCATAGTCAGAAATTTAAAAAGTGATTTCCAAAATGTTAAAACACTTCGTGTTTTCGTTCATTACAAACGTTTTAATAGTGACTAACTTAAGAAATATGAAATAGCCATTTCTGAACTGATAAATTTATGTTCCCTTTTCAAAAAAACAGCAACTAACACATTGATACTCAGTCAACCACAGCTAATGTTCAAAGATGCTTGGTAACTGCAAACTATTTCAAGATTATCACAGCTGATGCACAAAGTCTAAATCTTAGCTCAAGGTACTGTTACATCTTCTGACAAAGGAGTCTCCTGGCTCTAAATGACAATTTACAAAAAGTTCTGCGCAATAACTTCCAAGTTTATGTAGAAATCTAAATATTTTTTTTCCATGTCAGATAGGTAATATGCAGAGGTCGTAACAAGGTTTGAGGGAGGGACATCTCAATGCGTGCAAGTGAACACCCAACCATCATGCGTATGAACTACAAAAAAATCCTGAACATTTCTTTTACTTGTAAAAAAATGCTGATCATAATTGAGGTGGTTGCCAGTTATGTAAAAGAACAACAACAAACGTGTTCCTACAATCCTGTATTTCAAGACAGTAATTACTTGTGAGAAGAGAGGGAGGAGAAAGAGCTGGAGAAATACTATAATCTTGACACTTCTTTTATAGGAAGCAAATACAAATTTTGATAAAGTACACTGACTCCAGAGGAAGACCGCCTGGGTTTTAAATAATCTGTGACCTTAGGCAATCTCAGTTAATCTCCCTGTACCTCAGTTTCGTTTCGTATCTGTAAAGTGTGGATAATAATCCACCTTGCTGTATAAGATTAAATGAGTGGATTATGTGAAGTGCCTACAATAGTACCTGGCACGTATTAACTGTTAACATTATCATTATCATCAATCTCATCATCTGTGACTATTAATTATGAAATCTAGCTGTAAGGCACAGGGGCAAGAGGGGTTTTAAGGGATGGCATCTGATTTTCTAAACTTCTATTTCAAATATAAACTCTATTTTTGTAAATGGTGACAAATAAGTGAGACAGCAGTAGAAAGTAGGACAATAAAGTTTTAGTCTTCTCTTCAATTTTCAAAAACATGAGACAATACAGGCTTTGAAGTTTGATATTTATTTTTAGCAGGAAGAATATGCTAATGGCGATGACATCAACAGAAGATACGCCCATGTCCAATACCTGCAACAGAAGCTTGACAGAAGTTAAAGAAACCATACTGAAATACACAAACTATATGACATTACTTACCCTTAATTCTGTGGACAATAAAACAACAGTACGTTTAAGACTGAAGTTTCATCACAAGATTAAATACTGGCTAGTTAACTACCAAATTCATCTTCTAAAAAAATACTTTTCCTTTCCACATACAAGTGAGCAACTTCTTCGAAGGTAAACATGGTGCCAAAAATTATCTGAGGTGTTTGTGTGAGCAAAGGAGGAGCAACTAAAAAGGGGTAGTGCTAAACTGAGAGCTGGGAATTTGGGGTAGGATTAATCTCACAGGTAGTAATAGCAATCTAAGCACCATTTTGGGCAGAATTGATTACTGCTAAGCAAAAAACTAAAGACTAATAAAAGCAACTTAATAGGGTACATGACATATCTACAAATTTACAGTGAACTGTCTGCAAATAAAGAAAATTAGACAAATTAGAAATTCTATATAGTATTAGAATAAGAAACTGCGACAGCAGTAAACAATTTAAACAAGAACTACTCCACTAAAAGTTTATTTTAAATAAAACTAAATCTGGCTCACCTACTCCTTATAAAGGCTACTCTAATCAAAGGAAAGATGAGTGTGTTTCTTTTTATTACCTCCTACATCCCCAGACTTCTCATCAACAGTGTTACTTAAAGGAGCAATGAACTGGCACCTAAGATTGTGAGCCAGGAGTCAGGGTGGGAATATGTTAAGCATCAGAAGCAGGTATAGAATAAAGTAGTAATTTGAAAACTTAACAGTATACCTAAAACACTGAATATACTCAAAACAAAATTAAATAAATCCAACCACAATTTACTGCAGTTAACAACAGACTTTATACCAATTGCTGTTTTCCTATTAATTTTGTAAATTACTATTTCATGGACTTTCAAGTAATTTTTAAATGCAATCAATTCTGCTAATCCCACATTTCTAAACTTGCTTAGACAAGTCAGTTTGGTTCAAGGAGCTGCTTACTTGAGCTATTATCTAAGGTCTGTAGTTAAAAAATGCCAAACATACAGGTACATTATTTTTAAATTACTATCTAAAAGAAAGCTAAATAAATTAAATACTAAAGAAGGAAAAAGTTACGCACTTCCAATTTATGCTCTTTCTCTGCAAGGGCTTCCTTTTGACAACGAAGAAAATCTGCTAACATTCGAGTGAGTTGCTTCCTATCGTCTATTTCTGCCGCCAGTCTGCCATTGTAATCTGCCAGCAACATACAAGCATCTTCTACCATTTTAGAAAGCCTTTCTCCAGATTCTTTATCTAAGAAAAGCACAGGACAATAAAATAGTACACAACAAAAACAGTGACATATACTATTCCATCATCCCAGTTCCCAAAAAAGTTCTGGATCACATTTTTTTTCTTACCCGTTATTTTATCTAGTAGGGATACTTCTTGGACTTCAACAGGCAAAGAAGCTATCCTCTGATGAACTGCTGCATCACCTGAAGCTGCATTTTCTAGATCTTGTAATGCTCTAACGAGATCTAGAGTCTAAAAAGTACACAACTTCAGAACCAAAATATATGAAACTTAAACACAAAAGATTTGAAATTCATTTCATACTCTTTAATCCTTCTGGGCTATCTACTAGTTTAAAGTTTCTAATATAAACTGCCTTTAAGGATAGTCCTTGTCTTTTATATATTAAGAAACAAAAGCTACACTATGTTAGGTGTTAAAAACATAAAAATGGGCACATTGGCTTATGTTTGTAATCACACCACTTTGGGAGGCTGAGGTGGGAAATCACTTGAGGCCAGGCGTTCAAGAACAGCATGGGCAACATAGCCAGACCCATCTTTACAAAAAAAAAAAAAAAAAAAAAAAGTTTTAATTAGCCAGGCATGGTAGCATACAGCTGTAGTCCCAGCAACTAAGGAGGGTGAGGCAGGAGAATCACTTGAACACAGAACTTGAGGTTACAGGGAGCCATAATTGGGCCCCTATACTCTAACCAGGGCAAGAGAGAGAGACCCTACCTCTAAATAAACATACATACTAAATAAATAAATAAATGAAAATAAAAATGAGACAAAGCCCTGGACCTTTAAGAGTTCATGCCAATGGGGAAAACACATAGTCTAAAAATAATTACCTGATTATTAAAATGAGTTTAAGTGATTGATCTATATGCCAAACAGGTAAATGGAACATAAAGGGAACGTAGGCTATAACTTCAACCTACAGAACACAAATTTTATGTACAGTATATTAATTAATCATTGTACATGAAAAGACCTTTTTAATATAAAACTGAATTTTAGGGAAAGGGGAATCCAAATCTACTTTAACACAAAAGTCTCCCAGATTCCATTTCCACATGCTGTAATAAAAGCATAAGAGAAAGGGACTTTTGGAATATGTTCAAATATGGTATCTTCATCTATCTATAGCTTTAGCTATAGAGCCTTTAAATATTTCATAATTCTGTATATCTGGTGACTAATTTTGTTTAGTCAGTATATAAATGATTGTATTATTTAAATATTTTAGTTGCACTGTTTTTATGAAAGCTATAATTATAAGGGAAAGGCAATTCTTTCCTGGTGATTTTATAAGTCACAAGGTCTATAAAGTTATTCCAAATGAAAATGATTAAATTACTAACTAGTCTCTATCCCTATGCCATCTTTCTTATCTTTTTTTAATTTCTAAGGCTACACTCCAAGACTTTAAAAATATATTACTAATTCTATGTATATATTAAGATGCCTAAGTGCTTCTTCCACGTTGATAACAAAGAAAAAAGAAGGACACTGACAGTCAGTTACTAATTTTTTGTTAAGCTATTCCCTTACAAATCTGGCTTTATGGTCTTGATAATACATGTATGCTTCAACTATACCTGATCTTCTAACACCCTCACATGAGTTCATTCTAAGTTCCCAAAGCCACATCAAGGATCAGATAAGAAGGCAAAATTATAGGAAACAACACTAATATAGGACTTCCTACTAGAGAATGAGTTACTAGAGATTTTAGCTGTCTTACAAACTATGACATAAATAAAATGGTGACTACAAAGCTGAACCACTGAGAAATAAAACAGCATGATTAATCTGAAAACAGTCACTGTAAAAACTAAGAGCAATAGCACTTTATACAAGTACTAGAGAGAGGCAGAAGGTTACTCAAAAATACTCCTAAGAGAAACACAATTTTGATTACTCTGTCATCAGGGAGAGTGGGAGAAGGTCAGACCGTTTATCAAGAACTCAGGTAAAATGCTGTGCATGGAATTATAACGGTGCTCTGAGCACAAAATCATTTTCTGTCTTGAGTTATTACCAAATAGGAAGAAACATAAATCTTAGGGTTTGGTTATTCCTTTACCCCTCACAAAGCACTGTGAACTTGTTTTACTCTAGAGCAGTGATTTTCGGTGGGCTATGAGAGGATTTTAGGTTTACCACAAAAATATTTATTTATTTATTTATTTGAACATAATCTCAAGATTTTATTGTCTTCATGATAAAACAAAAGATGATCAGAACTGTATCACTTGATCCTTTCTCTTCTTACCTCCTCCCAGTTCACAATGCTTGCATCTCTTAATAGCCAGCGTTCTCTTAGATCTGCAGTGGGGCTCCACACACTCAAGCCTCAGCACAATCTTCTTTGTAGTTTTAGCCTTTTTCCGGAAAATCGGCTTAGTCTGCCCACCA
>CAUYPK010017580.1:0-27672 GCA_963574355.1 Loris lydekkerianus
TCTGTCTTCTTTAGAGAAGTTTCTCTTTAAGTCCCTTGCCCACCCTGAAATGGGGTCACGTGATCTTTTCTTGCTAATAAATTTGAGTTCTCTGTGGATTCTGGTTATTAGACCCTTATCGGAGGTATAACCTGCAAATATTTTCTCCCATTCTGAAGGCTGTCTGCTTGCTTTGCTCACTATGTTCTTGGCTGTGCAGAAGCTTTTTAGTTTGATCAGGTGATGTCGGTTAATCTTGCTGGGGTTAGGTGATATCTTACAGAGGTTTTGATTTGCTTTTTTCTGATCATGAAAGACAATGAGCATTTTTTCATGTTTTTTTTTTTTTTTTGTTTGTTTTTTTGCCAATCATGAAGTTTCTGTTCAAATCTCTTGCCCACTTATAGGGGGAGTTGTTTGCACTTTTCTTGTTGTTTAATTTGAGTTCTCTGTAGATTCTAGTTATTAGACCTTTGTTAGGTTCATAACAGGCAAAAATTTTCTCCCATTTTTAAGGCTGTCTATTTGCTTTGTTTGTGGACCCTTAGCTGTGCAAAAGCGTTTTAGCTTGATCAAATCCCAGTTATTTATTTTCAGTGTTGCTACAACTGCTAGGGGGGTCTCCCTCATAAAGTCTTTTCCCAGGTTAATATTTTCAAATGTTTTCCTTACACTCCCTTCTAGAATTTGCATTGTTTCATATCTTAAATTTAAATCTTTTATCCAATGAGAACCAATTTTTGTCAATGGTGAGAGGTGAGGGTCCAGTTTTAGTCTTCTGCATGTGGATAACCAGTTCTCCCAGCAGCATTTGTTAAATGAGGTTTCTTTTCCTCAGTGCATGTTTCTTTCTTTCTTTCTTTCTTTTTTTTTTTTTTTGATCTTCACAACTGTTTAATTAATTAATTTTATTATTAAATCATAACTGTGTACATTAGTGTAATCAAGGGGTACATGTGCTGATTTCATATAGAATCTGAAATATTTTCATCAAACTGTTTTTTTTTTTTTCCCATTTATTTATTTTTTTATTTTTTTATTGTGGAGAAGGGGCGGGGAAAGAAGGCAGGGGAAGAGGTGCATGACAGGATCGGGCCCGTGGCATGGTACCACATTGGTTGTATGTAGGTAGAGGCAGTTTCAGGCTGGGCCTTGCTGAGTCGTTGCTACGCGGAAGCAGCTTGATGGATCTACTTCTAGTCAGGCTCGGGAAGTTGCACTAGGCCTCAGGCACATGGCGGGGCCCAACAATTCCCTCTTTTGTTTTTTGTATGGTGGAAAAACATAGCCCCTGTCTTAGGTTCTTTCCTAATTGCAATGGCTAAAACGTTCATTACAATGGTAAAGAGCAATGGAGACAATGGGCAACCTTGCCTGGTTCCTGATCTAAGTGGAAATGATTTCAATTTAACTCCATTCAATACAATATTGGCTGTGGGTTTGCTGTAGATGGCCTCCATCAGTTTAAGAAATGTCCCTTCTACACCAATTTTCTTAAGTGTTCTGTTCAGGAAGGATGCTAGATATTATCAAAAGCTTTTTCTGCATCAATTGAGAGAATCATATGGTCTTTGTTTTTTAGTTTGTTTATGTGCTGAATTACATTTATAGATTTATGTATATTGAACCAGCCTTGAAACCCAGGGATACAGCCCACTTGGTCATTGTGTATATTTTGTTTAATGTTTGTTGGATTTTGTTTGTTAGGATCTTATTGAGTATTTTTGCATCAATTTTCACTAGTGATATTGGTCTATAATTTTCTTTTCTTGTTGGGTCTTTCTCTGGTTTAGGGATCAAGGTGATGTTTGCTTCATATGATGTGTTGGGTAGTATTCCTTCTTTTTCTACATTTTGGAAGAGGTTTAGTAACATACGTACTAGTTCTTCTTTAAAGGTTTGGTAGAATTCTGACGTGAAGCCATCTGGTCTCAGGCTTTTCTTTTTAGGGAGATTTTGTATAGTTGATGCTATTTCAGAACTTGATATAGGCATGTTCAACATTTCCACTTCATTCTGGCCAAGTCTTGGTAGATGGCGTGCTTCCAGGTATTGGTCAATTTCCTTCAGATTTTCATATTTCTGAGAGTAAAGTTTCTTGTAATATTCGTTAAGGATTTTTTGAATTTCTGAGGCTTCTGTTGTTATTTCATCTTTACCATTTCTGATTGATGAAATTAGAGATTTTACTCTTTTTTTCCTGGTTAGGTTAGCCAAAGGTTTATCTATTTTAATGATATTTTCAAAAAACCAACTTTTTGATTTATTGATCTGTTGTATAACACTTTTGTTTTCAATTTCATTCAATTCTACTCTAATTTTGGTTATTTCTTTTCTTCTACTGGGTTTGGGGTTGGAATGTTCTTCCTTCTCCAGTTGCTTGAGGTGTCCCATTAAGTTGTTAACTTCCTCTTTTTCTGTTCTCTTGAGGAAGGCTTGCAGTGCTATAAATTTCCCTCTTAGGACTGCCTTTGCAGTATCCCAGAGATTCTGATAATTTGTGTCTTCATTGTCATTTTGTTCCAGAATTTTGGTAATTTCCTTCTTAATCTCATCTATGACCCATCTATCCTCCAGCATAAGAGTATTTAGCTTCCATGTTTTTGTCTGAGTATGTAGATTCCTGTTGTTATTGAGTCCAACTTTTATTCCATGATGGTCGGAGAAGATGCAAGGAACTATTTTTAAAAATTTGCTGAGTTTAGACTTGTGACCTAGGATGTGATTGATTTTGGAGTATGTTCTGTGGACTTATGAGAAGAATGTGTATTCAGTTTTGTTTGGATAAAATGTTCTATAGATGTCTGTTAAATCTAGATGTTGAATTGTTAAGTTTAAATCTAAAATTTCTTTGCTTAGCTTCTTTTTGGAGGATCTATCCAACACTGCTAAGGGGGTGTTAAAATCTCTGACTACTATGGAACTAGAGGAAATCAAGTTGCTTATGTCTGTTAGAGTTTCTCTTATAAATTGAGGCCATTCTGGTTGGGTGCAGAAATGTTATTAATTGAAATCTCATCATATGGAGTATTACCTTTAACAAATATGAAGTGTCCATCCTTATCCTTCCTTATTTTTGTTGGTTTAAAGCCTACTGTATTTGCGAATAGGATTGCAACGTCTGCTTTTTTCTGCTTTCCATTTGCCTGGAATATAGATGACCATCCCTTCACCTTGAGTCTATATTTATCTTTTAAGGTAAGATGAGATTCTTGTATGCAGCAGATATCTGACCTGAGTTTTTGGATCTGGTCAGCCAACCTGTGCCTCTTTAGAGGACAATTTAAACCATTCACATTAATTGAGAATATCGATAAGCCTTTCGAATGTCCAGTGGACATTTTTAATCCTTTTGCGACTGTGGAAGTCGGAATTTGATCAAAATTTTCTGGGTGGGTTTGCGCTGGTCTTTATGGAGGATAGGTCTGAGAATATCCTGGACAGCTGGTTTAGTTATGGCAAATTTCTTCAGCATGTGAATGTCATTAAAGTATTTAATTTCTCCTTCATAAATGAAACTCACTTCAGCTGGATACAGGATCCAGAGTTGAAAGTTATTTTATTTTAGGAGATTAAAAGTTGATGACCATCCTCTTCTATCTTGAAAGGTTTCATCAAAGAGATCTGCAGTTATTCTAATATTCTTCCCCTTGTAGGTTATGATTTTCTTGCATCTGGATGCTTTTAGAATTTTCTCCTTCATATTAACTTTAGTGAAATTGATTATGATGTGTCCGAGGGATGTCTTATTTGGGTTGAATCATGCTGGAGTTCTGAAACTGTCTGCTCTCTGAATTTTGGAATTACTTGGCATGTCTAGAAAGTTCTCTTTCATAATTTCATGAAGTAAAGACTCTGTGCCTTGTGAAGCAACTTTGTTGCTTTCAGGGATCCCTATAGGGAGAATATTGTTTTTCTTCAAATTATCCCTTAGCTCTCTGAGAGTGTGATCTGTTTTTGCCCTCCATTTTTCTTCCTCTTTGAAAAATTGTGAGCATTTGAAAGCTTTGTCTTCAATGTCAGAAATCCTTTCTTCTGCTTGCTTCATTCTATTACTGAGGGATTCTACTGTATTTCTCAGATCTTTGAGGGCTGCAACTTCTTGTCTCAATGTGTCAAAATCTTTGGTCATTTGGTCTTTGAATTTGTTGAATTCTTGAGACATCTTTTTGATTATTGCTTGGAATTCAAATTCGATCTTATTTGCTATCCAGATTCTGAATTCAATTTTTGACATCTTAGCCATTTGTTTATGCATGGGATCTTGTGCTGTGTCTCTCTTGTTGTTCCTTGGGGGAGTTGATCTATTCTGATTATTTATATTGGCATAGTTTTTCTGTTGATTTCACCTCATGATTGTTTTTCACTATTGCCTCTGGCGATCCTCATTGTTGGGGAGGTGTCTCTCCAAGATTAGACCCCAGCAGGATCACTCTATTGTTGATGGATCTTTGTAGGGAGATGATCTGTGTAGCTCCTCTGGGGCTGCCCCAGCCAGGGAGTTCTGGCTGTGGGAGCAGCTCTGGAGTATGGCACACCTGGATCAAGCAACAGGGCGAGGGGTATTGTACATGGTTCTGGGAGTGCCTGGCCCCTGGTGACTTTGGCACAGAGAGCCCAAGGCTCCAGCAGTCTCTGGTCAGGAGGAGGGCTCTGCACAGAGGCTGGGAGGGCTCTGGATGGAGAGTGAGGGTCACGAGGCTACCAGAGTCCTTGGCCAGATGGGTGGGCCAGTGCGGAGGTAGGGAGGGTATGGGGGAGGAAGTGTTTTCTCACTGGGGGGGGCACTTGGTCTGGCAGACAGGGAGGCGGGCACTGCTCAAGAACCTCCTCCCTCAGTCTCAGCAGAGGTTAGGCTTCTGGTTCATCAGGTAAGGGGGGAAGGGTTGTGCTGGAAGTTCAGAATGGCAGGGAAGACTTTAGTTCAATTTTTATGCCTAGCAAGAGAGTGTTCAGAGTCACAGCAGGATTCCTCTGAGAAAGTAGTTCCCACTTCCCACAGCATTCACCCGTGGGGTGAGACAAGTGGTCCACAGTTCAGTGTTTGTCTATAGAAAACCTACAGGAGCAAAAAAAGAGAAAAAAGAAAGGAGACAATAAATAAATAAATAAATAAATAAATAAACCCACAGCTTTCTTGGGGGAGGGAATGGACCCTTTTCCTTTCTGATGAATTTTGTACCTGAAGCTTGGTTTCTTGGAGTCACAGCTTGCTTGTGACCTGCAGTTATCATTTCTCTCTCGGCTGGGCTTCCAGTCTTTAGCTTAATTGGGCTGTTTTTGGACATTATCTTTCTTTTTGGACAGGAGCCTCTTTTGGAAGCTGTTTTCAGTCAGCCATCTTGTCCCTCCCCCCTCAGTGCATGTTTTTGTTAGGCTTATTGAAAATCAAATGATGATATGTGGCTAGGTTCATCTATAGATTCTCTAACCTATTCCATAAATAATCTATGTCTCTATTTTTGTGCCAGTACCATGATGTTTTGTTCACTATAGCCTTGTAGTATAACTTGAAATCTGGCAATGTGATGTCTCCAGATTTGTTTTTATTCCTGAGAACTGTGTTTGCTATTCCAGGGTTTTTGTTTTTTTTTTTTTGGTTTCGTATGAATCAAAGTACTACTTTTTCAAGTTCTTTAAAGGATGTCATGCTTTGATGGGGATTGCATTAAATCTATAGATTGCTCTGGGTACCTATTTGGATTTTCTATGTTATTGTTTTTCTTTCTTCTCCATAGGATAGACTTGAGATATTTTCCTTCCAGCCCAGGTATGCATGCATGTATTTATTTCCTTTTGTTTATTTATTTGAGACAGAGTCTCATGATGACACCCTGGGTAGAGTGGTGTCATCATAGCTCACAGCAACCTCCAACTCTTGGGCTTGAGCAATCCTCTTGCCTCAGCCTCCCAAGCAGCTTGAATGACAGACACCCACCACAACACCTGGCCAGTTTTTCTATTTTTAGTAGAGATGCAGTCCTGCTCTTGCTCAGGCTGGACTTGAAGTCCTGAGCTCAGGTAATTCAACCATCTCAGTTTTCCAGAGTGCTAGGATTATAGGCATGAGCCACTGCACCCAACCTCAGCTCAGGTGTCTAATGTCTTTGCAGTTATGTATGACTGACTTATGACCTCAGGAATAAGTGTCAACCATGGGGTTTTGTTCTGAGCAGGAGCTTGAACTGCCTGTGCCTTACCCCAGAACCAAAGCTTCTTTTCCACCATTACAAAGTAAAGACATTTAACTCCTTCAGTTAGAGAATCAGGTTTTTCTGGCAGTTATTTGAGTCTAACTCCTTGCCAGACACTCTAGCAGTTTCTTGGGAGAATAATATTTGTCCTGCTTATCTCCAAATGGTGCTGGAAGGCTGTAGTGAGCCATTTTTACAAAGTACAAAGTGATCTATACATACAAGGGTCTTACTGTTATTAAAAACACATCTCATCTGCCACTGGAACATCTAAATAAAGGAACATTGGGTGTAATAAAGAGCTGAGCTAAAGGAGGAGAAACTCTAAAAAACCCTAATTACCAAATATCACACAAATACCACAAAGGGAGTGATTACTTGATTAATTAATGATAGGAGCCTTACATTTATGTCTTCCTGTTACACTCTCATCAACCCTATTTGCCTATCAATATGAGTTTGTTTCTGCCGACAAATAACTATCAAACCGCTGAGGCTGAACTGATGTGTGATTAATGTGGGTTCTGTTAATTGTACGGCTGGGTTTTATGCATGAAGCTGTATCCTTGATTTTTCTCCCTTAACTTCCTCCTGTGTAACTGTTGGTCATAAAACAGTTTCAAATACACTGCTGAGTCTGAGAGCAAGTTTGGCAACTTGAAAAGTGCCTGAGTCAGTTTGGGCATCTTGGGTATTAAAAGTGACTTGGGGGAACTCTTAGGCTGCAAGATGGATTGTTGCTCAGCTTTCGCTCCCAGCCCTGCTGGCTCCTTTCCTGCAGCTGCCTGCTGGCTCCGGATCTCATCTGTTATCATCGAGCACATGCCTAGTGCAGGTAGTGGCAAAAGGTTTAATCTCTTTCTGATAGCCCATCAGATGTGGCCCATTCAACCTTATTTTAGACAATTGGAGATGATGACCTCTGTCTTTTTAGTCTTCCTCGTGTCCAGTTAGTAGGTCACAATCCCATTTTTGTTAAGAGCACCTGATTTTCTTTTGGGGATACACTACCCTCTCACTGATTTTCTGCTTTAATTCTCTGGGATTCAGGCAGGGCTGATCTCATTTTCCTGGCTCCAGGGCTGGGCTTGGACAATCAGAGCCTCAGCAACTGGCCGTGTGACCCAAGCTCTGTCAGTGACAGGCAACCATGGGACTTGAACTATTAGGAACCAGGAGCTCTCTTTTCCTTTGGGGTTTTTAGATTGGCACAGCATTAAGCCCAGAGCTTCTGGTCTGTCTGAAAAAGGAGAGAATGAAGACAATGAAGTTGAGAATGAAGTCATCATAGAGGAAAGCAGAACCAAGAGACAGACAGAGGCAAAATCCTGCCAACGTTGTTTGCGTATGTGGATTCAGTGATGCCTGAAGACAAGCCTGTGCTCATCCTTCTCTATTATATGAGGCAGTTTGAATAAGATTTTTGTCACTTATAACCAAGAGTCCTGACCCCAATGATGTTGCAGATCACACCGCCTTTCTGCGTAGCATGTTATATGTGCACAGAGCATTAAGAAAAATTAGAATATGCCAGAATGAAGTTAGAGTGCAGAATATAAAGTTCAGAATTTTTAGAAATATATACATATTTAAATGTATAAATTTTTTCCTCTAGAGAAAGGTTTGCTTGGGCCAATTGAACATTTTCCCTTATGTTATTGGAGAGGTCTGATTGAAATAATTTTGACATCTTGCTAGTGGGAAGCATATACTCTGTACTCACTGAGGAAAATGCCGTAGGTCACTCATTCATTCAATGACTGGTACAAAATGCCTATTTGTGTTGGGTGGTGAGGATGTGGCAGGTATACAAGTGGGCTCTATTTGCTTCCCTAATGGGCATTGAGATCTACTAGATTTTAGTTAATTGAGAGTCCAGCTTGTGTAGAGATTGAGGAAATCAGCAGATTTTGACAGTGAACCCCCTTATTAATGTGTTGTGCCGCATGGGGACAGCCACTACGATTTCCAAGGAGTGTGGATGAGACCATTAGTTATAGAAGCTTTCCTGCCAAGTTGTTTAAATTAGTCTGTGATGATCCTCAGCTCTTTCAGTTTTCAACCTCAAAAAGGAAACATTTTCCTAAAAAGGAAATTGAGGCATCTCAACAATAAGAAGGATGTAAGGACTGAAAAATACCACCCATCCATCCTGTTACTCTAAAATAATTGGCTTTCTTTTGGAGCTGGCTAAGATTGTTGTAGATTTAGGGCATCTTTACTCTAGTGAGTTGTAAACACTTTATGTGGTTTATTTTCCCCAGTCTCTGCTGATTGTATCAGAAGTCAGAATTATATTTCCTGACTCACAGAGGAAAAAACAAAACAAAACACAAGGCAGAGAAGGCTAGAGGACTTGCCTGAGTTGTCACAGTGAGAGGCTGCAGGAACAGATCCATTCTTATCCTCCCGAGAAGCTGTCATCCCCTGAAGCATCGTGCCCACCTCCGGCCAATGGGCCTACACATGCCCTTTCTCCTTTGCATCCTCACTGCCCTAGCCCTGCCCGAAGTTTGAGTCACTGTCACTTGGGATTTTACAATTTCCTCCTAGTTGTTCTCTTTACCAACACTTCCTCTAATTCTATGGCATGTTGCTGGCAGAGGAATCTTGCTAAAAACAAGCAACAAATAACCTGCAACAACAAGTATGTTACTCCTTTGCCCAGAAATCTTCATTCTTTACTTTTTACCTGTAACGTCAAGTCTAAATTCTTTAGCCAGGCAGATGAGGCCCTGAGTGAGCTGGCCTTCTGTTACTTGCCATGAATCTCTCTCTGTCCTAGACTCATTCTATGTACCCGTGCCTTTACTCCCACTTTTCCTCATCTGGAATGTTTTTCTGCTTGTCCCCCTGACTCCTACCCCCAACCCTTTCACTTGTTGAATTCCTACCCATCCTTCAAAGCCTCAGGAAAAACCCTCCTCTTTCATGAAGAGCTCTGAGATTTTCCCTAGCTGGAAGTAACTTCTTCACATTTTATATCCTTGTTATATTTGATTCATGCCTGCATATTTTTCAGATTTAGTCTGATCTATATTTTTATACTAGTCTGTCTCTCCTGATGGTGTGTAAGCTTATCAAGGCAGGGAACTGTGCCTGGCTCTTCTCTGTGACTTCCGTGGTGTCTGCTGCTTTGATTAAAGAACTAAACAAGCGTTTGCTGAATGGTTGATGAGTGGATTCTCTCCCAACTTAAAACGAAGCGAAACATCCCATGTTTCCTCTCACTGCTGAGCCTTTGCTGTTTCCTTTCTGGGATGTTCTGCTGTTTCCTTTCATTCTCCTGCTTCTCCCTCTGTCTAGTGCACAGCCCACAGTAAGAAACACATTTTTTATTTCAATGCTTTACAAACATCTCATGAAATGCTACTAACCCTTACTCACCTTCAATACATTCTGATCTATTCACTATTCTTTTCTCTTCTGTTCTGTTATCTTCTCTTCTGCTGGGTTGTAGTCAAGCCTACTATTCCATTTCAAAAGATATTGATTGTGACACTTGAAATAATGTCCTTGGCCTATTGACAGGTTGCAAGAACCCCTGGCCCAGTTGGTTCCTACTCATCTTTCGGATTTCTTTCCTCATGTTGTGTCTATGGGAACGTGTTCTCTTGGCCTCCCAGGGTGGGCTGAGCCCCCTATAGTGGTTATCACAGCTCTTCTTCTTCACAGCACTTATTAGTATTATTATTTTGTAGAGACAGAGTCTCACTTTATTGCCCTCGGTAGAGTGCCATGGCATCACACAGCTTACAGAAACCTCCAATTCCTGGGCTCAGGCAATTCTGTTGCCTCAGCCTCCTGAGTAGCAGGGTCTACAGGCCCCCACCACAATGCTTGGCTATTTTTTTGTTACAGTTTGGCTGCGGCTGGGTTTGAACCCGCCACCCTTGGTATATGGGGCTGGCGTCCTACCCATTGACCCACAGGCACTACCCTTCACAGCACTTATTTATAGTCTTTTGTGTAATGTTTGGTTGTCTTTTCTCCCAAGGGATTCTAAGCTTCAGGAGGGCATGGCTTCTTGGCCTATTTTCATCATCAAATTCTCAGTGCTTAGCACAGTGCCTGGGATGCTTCTGTGCATAGGGAAGTTTTGTTGAATCCATGACCTAGGTGGTTTTAACATTGGGGGATGAGGGACTGACATAATCGGATTTGTGCTTTACATATATCACTTGAGGTATATAAATTTCATTACTACAGGGGCAAAACCCAAGAGTAATATGAATGAACGTGGAGAGGTGTTAAGGGGTAGCAGACTTGGAGGCAGAGAGGGAGGGAGAGTGGGTTGGGAGCTTGAACAGTGGAGTATTGAACTAAGGGATAATCAGTGCTGTTGAAGACCTGGGGACAGATGCAAGAGATGTTTGTGAGGAGAACCGAGGGAACATAATGACCTGCACTGAAGGTAAACCCAGTTCTCAGGGACACTCTGTCATATTCAGGAAGCAGGAGCTCTCCCTGTTCTACAGGTCTCTTCCAGTCTCTCCCAGGTGCCTCCTGGCTCCTGAGATCTCTATGTTCCCAGACCAATGATCTGCCTCCCCTGAGATTCTGTGTCCCTGGGGGAATGTGGTAAAGCTGTAATCAGGAAGGCCCCTGCTCAGATCCTGCTTCCCTGGTCCTCACAGCCTTATCTCATGGGCTGATTATGCTTTGAATCTTCTTGTTTTCACTACTGATATTAGTTATAAACCAATTAAGATTGGCAGGTATTTCAAGTAGGATTGCTTCTTTATTGATCATTTTTATATTAAAGCCTTATATCTTAATTATGATACAAAGAGTCCACTACCCCTGTCTATAGAGCCAAAGCCTTCGGAGGTGACCTGGCCTGCCAGGAGAAGAGAGGCAGGCTCTAGCTGTGGTCAGTTTAGAGATGCACCCATGACACCAGTTCTGGGCCAGAGGATGGTTTTGGACAGTAGCTTTGGAGGCCATGGCTGTGCCTGTGCAGTGAGACTGAGACTTGCCTCCTTTGTAGATTTGGCATATGCACTTGTCATGAGGGCGGAGTGCCTAGCAGAGGTTCAGACTATCTGAATTTGGTTGTTAAAACTGCCAAAACATGACTCATACAGCAGACAAAAATATTTTTGGTATACAATTACATCAACCGCTTGACCACTGACCTCTGTTAGAGTTGGAAAATCTAAGTCAAGCAACAAAACAAAATGAAATACCAGTTCATGGGATGAGGAGCTATTTATCAGCTGGCACCTCACTTTGGCCACATTCTTGCCAGTGCCCTTTTCTCTCTGTGTTCCTTAACTCTGCCTCCATGCACATTGCTTCCCTTCCAGGTTGACTATATATTGAACTATTTCTTGCTAGATAAACTAGATTGCATTTTCCTCCCAAGATAAATCATATTTCATTATGTGTTGTCCATATTTCTAATCTGCTAGGTCCATTTATATTATCACTCGGCATTGCCTGACGCTTGGTCTGCTTCTTTGTTCGGGTTGCCATGACTTCTGCGTGGCCACAGAACCAGCCAGGAGCAAATTTCCTTCTTTTATGGAAATAAGATAGGGAGAAGAGGAAGAAAAAGTTAATGGAAGAAAAATAGCTATCTCTTAACTTACTAAACAGGTACAGGTTGTGCTTTTGGACAAAATATGTAGCAAAGAACTAGCCATACAAATAATGATAATACATAACAAATAGCACCATTCTGAGTGTTTTATATGCATATTAGCATTTTCAGTTCTTACAAACCAATGAAGAAAGTACTATCATCAGCTCCCTTTCAGATAAGGAGGGTAAAGCACGGAGAGATTAAGTCACATGACCAAGGTAACACAACTAGTGGTAGAGACAGAATCCCATGGAGTTTGCCTAGGATTATACCGATTTTAAATTTTAGGAGCTTTAAAAATTTCAGTGTTAAGCTTGAGTATCAGACATATGGCTGACTTCCCTGAATTGGCATGTGATTAGAAGAGCCATCCAATGTTATTTTCTCTCACAACTCCAATGACCCACCCATTCCTGAGGCATCTTTCTACATTTCTCTTTATGCTCAGATGATCATATACCATTCATGTATATATACAAATATGTGCATAGTAAGCATGTTTTGATCATTGTTTATTTTACAAAAATTGGATCACAGTATACACATAGTTATGTAGTTTATCTTTTCAGTCATAATAACCCACAGAAATCCCTTCAAGGCAATTGTCATGGCATGAATTTATGCTTTTTAGTGGCTGTATCATATTTTATGGTGTGGATGTATTACGTTAATCTGAACATTTCCTTATAGGTGGGTGGACAGTCACTTTGTTTCTATACTGTTAATTCTAAGTGTTAATTATTATGTTAATATAAATAATGATGTGATAAATATCCTTGAATTTATATCTTTATGTACTGGGAATTGTATTTCTATTCAATGGTTTTTAGGATATTCACAAGGTTGAAAAACCAACATTGCAACCAATTTTAGATCATTTGTATTTATATCATCCTACAAAGAAATCTCATTTCTAATAATAGTCACTTCCTATTTATCTCCAACCTTCTAGCTCCAAGAAAACACTAACTGACTTTCTATCCCTACAGATTTACCTATTTTGGACACTTCATGTAAATGGAATCACAAAATATGTTGCCTTTTGTGGCTGGCTTTTTTTTTTTTTCTATTTGGGTTAGTATGCTGGTTTATTTTATTTAACATAATGCTTTCAAGGTTCATTCATGGTACCATATGCATCAGAACATCATTCCTTTTTATGGAAGAATAATATTCAATTATATATATACATATATATAGCACATCCATTTACTCATTGATGGATATTTGCCTACTTTTACCTCTTGACTATTATGCACAGTGCTTCTATGAACATGTTGTACATGTATTTAAGTATATGGTTTCAATTCTTTTGGGTACATACCAAGGAGTGGAATTGTTGGATCATATACTAGTTGTATGTGTGATTACTTTAAAAAATACCAGATTGTTTTCCAAAGTGGCTGCATCATTTTATCTTCCTTCCAGCAGTGCATGAGGGTTCTGATTTCTCCACATAATACCCAGCTTGGGTTTATATCTGTCTTTTGATTATAGACATCCTGGTGGGTATGAAGTGGTATCTCACCGTGGTTTTGATTTGTGTTTTCCTGATGGCGAGTTTTGTTGAAGATACTTTCATGGCCTTACTGGCTAGTTATATACCTTCTTTAGAGAAATGTTTATTCAAATGCTTTGCCAATTTTTTAGTTGAGTTATTCATCTTTTTAAAAATTGAGTTGTAGGAGTCACTATGAATTCTAGATAAAAGTTTTTTGTTGGATATGTGATTTGCAAATATTGTCTCCCATTCCCTGAATTGGGTTATCATTTTTTTGATGGTATGCTTTGAAAAACAAGTTTTTTTTTCTATTGAATCTCTTTATTTTAACATGTAAAAGATTCTAAGCCAATTACATTTTGCAAGTTTTCACACAGTTAGTTGAGTATGAGAGAGATATTCACTATATCAATCTTGACAAAGTATGTAAAATAACAAAGCCATATATATTTCAATCCATAAATTTTTAAGAGCACACAGAATCATTCCAATTAGAATTTTAACTAAATTTTATTAATACGGATGTGGTTAATGCAAGCTCTCTGAGTTGTAGATTATTTTTATTGTTGGGGATTCATTGAGGGTACAAGAAACCAGGTTACACTGAATGCATTTGTTAGGTAAAGTCCCTCTTATACTTATGCCTTGCCCCCCAAAGGTGTGTCACACACAGAGACCCCCACCCCCTTTACCCCTTTCCTCTCTCTGCTCTTCCTTCTCCCACCCCCCTCCCTTCTTCCCACTCTCTGCTCTTCCTTTCCCCCACCCCCTCCTTCTCTCTCTTTCTGTTCTTCCCTTCCCCCACCCCCCACCATGTAATAGGTCATTAATTGTCCTCATATCAAAATTGAGTACATAGGATTCACAGTTCTCTATTGTTGTGATGCTTTACTAAGAATAATGTGTTCTACTTCCACCCAGGTTAATACAAAGGATGTAAAGTCTCCATCTTTTTAATGGCTGAGTAGTATTCCATGGTATACATATACCACAGCTTGTTAATCCATTCCTGGGATGGTGGGCATTTAGGCTGTTTCCACATTTTGGCAATTGTAAATTGAGCTGCGATAAACAGTGTAGTGAAAGTGTCCTTGTGGCAAAAGGATTTTCTTACTTCTGGGTAGATGCCCAGTAATGGGATTGCAGGATCAAAAGGGAGGTCAGTTTTAGTCTGTTCAATAAAATATTAACTGTAGGTTTGTCATAGATAGCTTGATCAGTTTAATAAATGTGCCACATATGCCTGTACTCTTCAGTGTTCTAATTAGAAAAGGATGATGGATTTCATGGAATGATTTTTATGCATGTATTAAGAGGATCATACAGTCTTTGTTTTTGTTTTTGTTGATACAATGAATAATGTTTATGGACTTGTATATGTTAAACCAGCCTTGCATCCCTGGGATGAAATCTACTTGATCATGATGTATGACTTTTTTGATGAGAAGCTGTAATGTATTGGCTAGGATTTTGTTGAGAATTTTTGCATCTATATTCATTAGGGAAATTGATCTGAAGTTCTCCTTTTTAGTTGGGTCTTTTTCTGGTTTTGGTATTGCTTCATAGAATGTGTAGGGGAAGATTCCTTCCTCCTCAATTTTTTGGAATAATTTCTGTAGTATGGGAATAAGCTCTTCTTTGAAGGTTTGGTAGAATTCTGGTGTGAAGCCATCTGGACCAGGGCATTTTTTTGTTGAGATATTTTTTTGATTCTTTGATTGCAGTGCTTGAAATTGGTCTGTTCAGGAGATCTATTTCTTCCTGGCTAAGTCTAGAGAAAGGGTATGATTCCAAATATTGATCCATTTTCTTCACATTGTCAAATTTCTGGGCATAGAGTTTCTTTTAGTATTCAGAGACAATCTCTTGCATCTCTGTGGCATCTGTTGTTATTTCTGATTGAGGTTACTAGAGATTTTGCTTTTCTATTTCTAGTTAATCTAGCCACGGTTTTATCTATTTGATTTATGTTTTCAAAAAACCAACTCCTTGTTTCATTAATTTTCTGAATGATTCTTTTGTTTTCAATTTCATTAATCTGTGATTTAATTTTGAATATTTATTTTTTTCTGCTGAGTGTAGGCTTAGATTGTTCTTCTTTTTCCAATTCCATAAGACAGCTTGTGGGTTTGTTGATTCAGTCTCTTTCTGTTTTTCAGATGTAGGCATCTAAAGCAATACATTTTCCTCCCAGGACTACTTTTGCTGTATCCCACAGGTTTTGGTAGCTTGTGTCTTCATTGTTGTTATGCTCAAGGAAGTTAATAATATCCTCTTTTATTTTTTCCTGCACCCAACTGTCATTCACCATAAGGTTGTTTAATTCCCATGCCTTTGTGTGGGGTTGAACGTTTTTGTTGGAGTTGAGTTCCACCTTTAGTGCCTTGTGGTCTGAGAAGATATAAGGTAAAATTTCAATTCTTTTGATTCTGTTGAGGTTTGTTTTGTGTCCTAGTATATGATCAATTTTGGAGAATGTTCCATGGGATGATTAAAAAAATGTATATTCTTTAGCTTTGGGACAGAATGTTCTATATATGTCTATCAAGCACAGTTGTTCTAGGGCAGCAGTTCTCAACCTATGGGTCGCAACCCCTTCGGGGATCAAATGACCCTTTCACAGGGGTCACCTAAGACCATCCTACGTATCAGATATTTACATTATGATTCATAACAGTAGCAAAATTACAGTTATGCAGTTATTTTCAACAATGAAAATAATTTTATGGTTGGGGGTCACCACAACATGAGGAACTGTATTAAAGGGTCATAGTATTAGGAGGGTTGAGAACCATTGTTCTAGGTCTCATTTAAGTCCCCTTATATCTTTGTTTAGAGGATCTATCCAGCTCTCTAAGAGGAATGTTAAAGTCCCCTGGTATTATGGTGTTATAGGACATCATATTGCTCAGACTAATTAAGGTCTGTTTCAAGAATCTGGGAGCATTTAAGTTGGATGCATAAATATTTAGAATTCAAATGTCTTCTTGTTGTATTTTTCCATTGACCAATATGAAGTGTCCATCTTTGTCTTTTTTGACTTTAGTTGCTTTAAATCCACTTTTATCTGAAAATGACATTACAATCCCTCTTTTCTTCTGAATTCCATTTGCCTGAAAAATTGTCTTCCAATCCTTAACTCTGAGTTTTAATTTGTCTTTTGAGGCTAGGTGTGTTTCCTGCAGACAGCAGATGGATGACTTTTGTTTTTTAACCCAATGAGCCAATCTGTGTCACTTCAGTGGTGAATTAAAGCCATTAACATTTATTGAGATAATTGTTAAGTGTGGTAGAGTTCTATTCATCTTATTTTGTGAAAGTCCATTGCGTTTTATCTTTTGCATCATTACGGAAACTAGGCTCTGTCCTTTAATTTCTGGGTGTTGACATTGCTGCTGGTCCATTGTGATGGTCAGTGTGTAGAACAGGTTGAAGTATATCCTATAGTGATGGCCTTATTGTGATAAATTTCCTCAATGTTTGCATATCTATAAAAAATTTGATTTTTTCTTCAATTTTAAAGCTTAGCTTAGTAGGATATAGAATTCTGGGCTGGAAATTGTTCTGTTTAAGTAGATTAAAGGTAGAAGACCATTGTCTTCTGGCTTAAAAACTTTCATTAGAGAAGTCTGCAGTCACCCTGATGGATTTTCACCTGTATGTCAATTGGTGCTTACTCCAGGAAGCTTGCAGAATCTTTTCTTTTGTCATGACTTTGGACAGGTTCATCACAATGTGTCTTGGAGAAGCTATATTTGAGTTGAGGTGACCTGGGGTCTGATAACCCTCTGAAAGGAGTGTGTCAGAACCTTTGGATATTTGGGAAATTTTCGTTTATAATATTCTCTAGTATGGCTTCCATTCCTCTGGGGCATTCTTCTTCCCCTCTGGGATACCTATAACTCATATGTTTGAATGATTTATAAAGTTCCTTAATTCTGTCAGTGAGTGTTATACTTTCTCTCTCTTCTTTTCTGCCTCTTTAACTATCTGAGTTATCTTAAGAGCTTTGTTCTCTACTTCTGAGATTCTTTCTTCTGCGTGGACTAATCTGTTGTTGATACTTTCTATTGCATCTTTAAGTTTCCTAATTGACTGTTTCAATTCCTTAAGCTCTGCCATATCCTTTCTAGATTCTTCATGTTGTTCATCTCTTATTTAATTCTGTTTTTGGATTTCCTTTTGGTTATTTTCCACTTTCTCAGCAATTTCCTTCATTGCTTTCATCATCTATATTTTAAATTCCCTTTATATCATTTCTAACATTTTTTTTTTTTATAGGTGGAATCCTCTGAGGTAGCTACCTCATGGTCCCTCACAGAATTTGCTCTGGACTGGTTTTTCATGTTGCCAGGATTTTTCTGCTGATTCTTCCTCATGAGTGTTTTCTTTTATCTGTTTCCTTGCACTAATTTTCATTTCACTTCCTCTTGATTTTTAAGTTACTATGCCTCTGGCCTAAGGTTTTGATGAGTCCTTTGGTATAGTACTAAAATGATGAGAAAATTGAAGAGCGGGAAGGGAAAAAAGATTTAAAAAGTGAGAGAGAGAAAGGTGAGGGGTTGAGTAAAAGGGAATATTGACAAAAAGAAGAGAGGCACAGCAAGAGGGAGACAGAAGTAATAAAAGTGTACAGTAGGGTACTTTGACCTACACCTTAAAAACCCCCATTCTCTGGGGGTGCTGGGTTGAGTGGTTCCCTTGAGGTCAGCAGCTCTTTTCCAGCCTGAGCAGACATGGTACCCCACCTCCACCAAATAGAGAGGAAAGACAAAAAATACTATAAATCAAACCAAAACAAACAAACAGAAAACCTCACAGGATAAAATTGGGGGGGGAGGGGGAACCAAATAACAGAGATAGAAACACTAGCAAAAATGAAATTCTTATTATTAAAGACAGCGACAATGGAAAATTATATTTATACTAGAAAAATGAAGAAAGAAAAAAGAAAAAAAATATATAGGGGAGGGAAAGTTGAGATAAAAACAAATCCAAAAACAAAGCAGTGTATATATCTTGCTGAATATTGTCTGGGCAACAGGTGATCTTCTGGGGTATGAGATGCTAATCATGATGCTGATACAGCTGTATGAGATGGAGATTGGAGGCTTCTGCTGACTATCTTGCCTTCAAACCCTGCAGGGTTGAGAGCCTAAATCTCTCCTCAGTGTGTTTAAAACACACTTTAAACTGTTAATGTTGGCTAAGCAGAAGCTTTCCCAGAAAAGCACTTGTTGCTGGGATCTCTTCTGAAGTGCCTGTCCACTTATCCAGTGGGTCAAAACTGGCCTCACTCTATGCCCCTGAGGGCTAAGGCTGAAAGACAGCCCTCCTACTGCCAAACAATGAAAGTTCTGAACTTGCCCAACATCTCATCCTGGCCTTTGGCGCTGCTCACAGTCACTAGATCACTCACCCAAGTTCTCCCAGCCTGAGCCTCACTCTGTGACCCTGAGGGCAGAGTCTGCAGGGGCAGTTCTCCCAGAATGGCTATGCCTGTGGCCCACAGCCGAACAATGTTAGCTTCTTTCCAGCCCAGTGGCTTAGTCCCATGCCCTGGACAATGCTTAGTGTCACCCCCACTCTTGCCCAAGTTTCTCCCAAGGTAATTCAACCAAGTGCTCAAGTCCAAACAAAGAAAACAACCCAGAAGAAGGCTTTCCATGTCTGCAATCTTGCTGCTGTTGTAGTTACAGCTGTGGCAGCCCATTTGCAACCTCTTGCCAGTTCTTCACTGCTTCTGTCCTCCTCCTGGGGTCCAAAAGTCTCTAGCTATCTCCCTGCATCCCCAAAGGGATGTTTCTGGGCAGAACCCACAAGCTGGAGATATCTGGAGTCTTCTCTCCCTAATCTCACTGCTCCCAGTTGTAAAGAAGCTGTTACTTGGCCGCCATCTTGCACCACCACCCTGAAAAACAAGTTTTTAATTATGATGAATTTGTAATGTAATTTATTTATTTTATTCTTTTGTCACTTGTTCTTTTGCTGTCACGTGTAAGAAGGTTTTGATTAACCAAAGGACACAAAAACTTATACCTCTATTGATTTCTGGATACTTCAATCAGAGCTGTGGGAGCCCCTCCACAGCAGCAGACTGCTGGGCTGACATAGGGAGCTGACTGGGCTGTGTAGTGGCATTGATCTGGAGGGAAGGCACAGAGGGTTCCCACTGCCTTTTAAAGATGAGGCTCTATGAATACTGCTTTTTAAAAATATATTATTAAATCATAGCTGTGGAATACTGTGGCTTCGAGGTCACATCCTTGAAGTTCTGCCTCTATCTGGGGGTAGATATATTTGCTGCTGTCTCCTCATAATCCCTGCTGGTTCAGGGAGGATGCAGAGAGGCTGAGTGTTCTTGCTCACTCCAGGGGCAAGTGCTATGCACCCCCAACACTACTGCAGGACCCAGACAAAGCAGCCAATCAAGGACCTCATCCCTGATGCTGCTGCCTGGGCAGCTCTGCCTAGCTACATCTTCCATGGGACCCAGGTGGTGCTGTCATCTGAGTCATACAGCCAAAGCCACTATCACACCTGGGTAATGCCACCACCAGTGTGCAGCGCAAATGCTAGTGCCACCATTCACTGCCCCCCCCCATTATTATCAATGGATCTGGGTGGAGCAAGTGCTTAATGCTGCCACATGCCAATGAACCCTACCACCATCACACCTGGGTGAGGCAAATGCTAGGGCCACCACACACTGAACTCCCACTATGAACGCCATACCTGTGGTAGGCCAAGTGCTCAGCTGTGTGGGCTGACCACCCACAAAAACTTCAGGGGAAAGACAAGATACAGGAGAATAGCATCATTAAGGGCTCATAGTGTATATGCCCCTTTCCTCCTTGGTCAGTCTTCTGGTGCAGGAGTCAAATGAGCCACTCAGGGACCTCTTTCTCACTTCCCTGAACAGCAGCACTCTCAGCAGAGAAGAATAGGTGCTGCAAAGTTATGTTCTTCAGCTGGGAGAAGAGGTTTCAGATGTAAGTGTGAGACCTCTGGCAGCATGAAAAATCAAGCTGCTTTGACACCTTAAAAGGATCACAGTAGTTCTCCAACAGTAGGATCCAACCAACAGGAAATTGTTGAAATGTCAGATATGGAATTCAGAATATGGATGGCTAGTAACCTCAATGGAAAGAGTTGGAAATCAACACAAGAACAAAAACAAAAAAAAATCAAGACATAAATGAAAATTTCACTGAAGAGATAAATAATATAGGAAAGATAGAACTTAGGGAACTAAAAAATACAGTGGAAAGTTTTAACAACAGATCAGACCAGGAAGAATTAAGAATTTTAGAGCTTGAAAACAAAGCTTTTAAATGAACCCAATGGGTCAAAAATGTAGAGAAAAGAAACAAGAATGAACAATCTCTCTGAGAAATATGATACTATGTAAAGTGAATTAAGAATCACTGGTATCCCTGAGGGAGAGGAAGAAAATGCTAAAATCATGGAAAAACTATTTGAGGGAATAACTGAGGAGAACTTCCCTAGTATAGAGATTTAGACAACCAGGTATGAGAAGTTCATTAAATACCTGGAAGATTCTTGGCAAATAGGACATCAACAAGGCACATAGTTATTAGTCTGGACAATGTCGAAGTGAAGGAGAAAATTCTATAAGCCATGCGATGAAAGCATCAAGTAAATTACAAAAGAAAACCCATCAGACTAATGGCAGGCTTCTAAGCAGAAAATTTATAAGCCAGAAGGAAGTGAGGTCCTATTATTAGTCTTCTTAAATAGAATAACTGCCAGCTAAGAAATTTGTATCCTGCAAAACTAAATTTAATAAATGGAGGAGAAATAAAGTATTTATTATTTCCCAGTAAATATATTTTGTCACCACTAGACCTGCCTTACAAGATATGCTTAAAATTGCTCTCTATACAAGGAAAAGAACATGTATAGAGAGTTAAAAACAAACAAACAAAAGTTAAAACTCACAGCTCTTATAAAACAGTAGTAACAGAAGGGATAAAACTAGGTAACAATCATCATGATGAACACAACAGTATCTCACACATCAGTACTACTAACACTGAATGTAAATAGTCTTACTGCTCCATGTGAAAAATATGGATTGGATGAATGGATAAAAAACACAACCCAAATATATGCTGTTTATAAGAAACCCATTTATCTTGCAAAGATTCTCATTGGTTCAAGGTAAAGGGATGGAAAAAATATTCCATCCAAACAGAAATTAAAATGAGCAGGAATAGTTATTCTTACGTCAGATTAAATAGACTTTAAATCAACAGTGATAAAAAGGTAAAGATAGCCATTATATAATAATAACGGGAGAAATTAAACGAGAAGACATAACAATTCTAAATATATGTGTACCTAACACAGGAGCTCTCATATTCATAAAATAGTTCTACTAGATGTAAGCAAAGAAATAAGAAACAATATCATAAGAGCCAAGGACTTCAATATTTCACTGACAGCTGGATAGATCACTGAGACAGGAAATCAAGAAAAAAACACTGGAGTTAAATGGAAATCTAGAACAAATTGGACCTAATAGACATTTACAAAACATTCTATCTCTAAACTATAGAACACACACTCTTCTTATTAGCGCACAAGACATTTCCAAGATAGATCATATATTAGGGCATGAAACAAGTTTTAAAAAATTCAGAAAATCAGAGTCATATCATATATCTATCAGAACACCATAGAATAAAACTACAAATCAATTCCAAAATGAACTCTAAAAACTACACAAATGGAAATTAAACAACCTGCTGCTGAATGATCTATGAGTCAATAAAAAAATCAAGATGGAAACAAAAACATTTTTCTAATTGAACAACAAAGATGGCACTAACTTCCAAAATCTCTAAGATATAGCAAAAGAAGTGCTAAGAGGGAATTTATTAGCCTTAAATTCTTACATTAAAAATTCAGAAAGATTAATAGCCACAGCACACTTCAATCAACTAAATAAAGAAGAAGAAATGAAACCTAATACTGGTAGAAGACAAGACATAACAAAGATCAGACAAATGAAACTAAATGAGAAATAGAAAAAAAGTACAAAGAATCAATGAAACAAAAAATTGGTTCTTTGAAAAGATAAACAAAATTAATAGACCACTAGCCAGAATAACCAGAAATGGAAGAGAAAGAACTCAAATAAGTTTCATCAGAAATGAAAAAGGAGATATTATAATGGATACCACACTAATACATAATATCATCTATGATTACCATGAAAACCTCTATGCACACTAATTAACAAATTGAGAGGAAATGGATAAATTTTTGGAAACACACAACCTCCTAAGCTTGAATCAGGAAGAAAGAGAAATCCTGAACAGAGTGATGAGTAGTGAGATTGAAACAGTAATGAAAAATATCTCTCTCTCTCAAAAAAAAAAAAAAAAAAAAAAAAATGCCCTGGACCACATGGATTCACAGCTAAATTTTCAGAGACCTACTAAGAATTGGCACCTATCCTACTGAAACTATTATATAACATCAGAAGGAAGGACTCCTCCTTAAATCATGCTATAGAGCCAATATCCCCCAATGTCAAAGCCAGGAAAGGACACAAAAACAGCAGCAACAACAACTACAAAAGAAAACTACATACCAATATTGTTCATGAACATAAATGCAAAAATCCTCAAAAAAACACTAGCAAACTGAATCTAACAGCACATCAAAAAAAGAATTCACCATGATTAAGTGAGTTTCCGACTAGGGATGCAAGGATGGTCCACCCTAAACACATCAATAAATATGGTATATCACATAAATAGAAATAAAATGAAAAACTATATGACCACTTCAAAAAATGTAGAAAAAGCATTAAAAAACCCAGTACTCCTTTATGATAAAAATCAACTAAGTAGGCATACCTCAAAATAATAAAAGCTGTACATGACAAATCCACAGCCAACATCACACTGAATGGGGAGAAGTTGAAAGCATTCCTCTCAAGACTGGGAATAAGATGAGGGTGCTCCCTGGCACCACTTCTAAACAACATAGTACTGGAAGTATAGCCAGAGCAATCAGGCAAGAAAAAGAAGTAATGGACATCCAAACTGGGAAAGAGGAAGTCATACTCTTCCTGTTTGCAAATGATATGATCATGTATCTAGAAAACCCTAAAGATTCTATCAAAAGACTCCTAGAATCAATAAATATATACAGTAAAACATTAGGGTACAAAATAAATGTATACACATCAGTAACATTTTTATACATGATACTAGTAACAGTCAAGCTGAGTGTCAAATAAAAATCTCAATAACATTTATAGGGGTAGAGACAAGATGGCTGACTGAAGTCAGCTTTGCACAGAGGCTCCCATCCAGAAGGAGAGTTAAAGGACAGAAATTTAGCAAGTAACCTGGTGGATTAGAGCTGCACCAAGAGAGAAGGTTGAAAAATGCACATCAACCTTGCTGAGGCAAGCTGTGACCTCAAGAATACAAACAAAAGGTACAAAATCCATCACCAAGAGGACGGGAGTCCCCTCCCACATGAGAAAGGCTCAGAGTGCCCCACAAACAAACAAGCAGAGTTCAAAGGTCCTCCCACTACACTCCACAGGACAGACCCACTAAAAACTGGACCTACCATCCTGCCAGGCATAAAACTGTATAAAACTGTATATATTCTCTACCTGCAACTCTGAGCTCCCAGCACTCCCTTCCACTCTCACTCTGAGGTCTAGGCGCCTGTGCCCCAAGTGTCCAGATTCTTGGTTGATTTCTTGAGGGGTGTGGACAGGGCCCAAACTGCAGCTGGTCAGTGCGGATTCTGCGGCATGGGAGTGAGGAGAGGATGGTCAGCTGAGAGGGAACCACAACAAAGCAGCAGTGCCCCGAGGCACAGAGCATCAGCCGTATTTTGGCAACAATAGGGCTCACTCCCAGATATTCCAAAGCTACACCCCCTGTCTCCCTGGGCAAGCGGAGGAGGCCAGGCATCTACTCAGGTGGCAACCACCACAGAAAAGATCTGGAAATGAAATGCAGGCCCCGTGAGTAAAGGGTTTGCCTGAGGTGGTACCGGCCTTGGTGGAGCGGGGGGACTAGAAACACACATACAGAGCTGGGAAGTTCCCAGGGCGGGGCTGACCTAGAGGACTGCTTTACTGAACCTAAGGCACACCCAGCTCTCAAAGATCATCAGCCTCTCGACAAAGGAAGACAGGTGGCTAGAACTGACAGCTAATTGAATAGAAGCCTGCAGGAGCAAAGACAGGGCCTGAGGAGCAGGCTCTGGGAACTGAAAACAGCTTCTCTTATGCAGGGGAATTTAGCAGGGACAGAAACAAATTCCCACAAAGTTGTTCTATTCTGTTCTGTCAGTAACATCAACCAGGGACGGGGCTGGAACTAATTGTACACCCCCCCAGCCTCCATCAAGTGCATGAGGTTTTCAGTCCTCACCTCCCCCTGCTAGATAGAGGCAGAGCGCAGTGGCCTGGCTGAGCAGAAATAGATTTACTTGTGATGCAGGCAGGTGCAACCCCCTGGACTATATGTTCAATAAAGGCAACTGGGTCACAGCTCTGTGGGGTTATCAGTGACTGGGTGTGACAGACTTGCAAGGTAGGAAGGAGGCATCAACCTTCCCAGAATGATGTATTTGTTGGGTGGGTCCTCCTGACTCCATGGAGCACTGGAGTAAGTCATATCTGAATAGTCACCAGACCCCTGCGATCCAGTTGCCAGAGACATTTTAAACTCTCCCACCTGAGACAGATGCTGACTGAGACAATTGATTTGGACTTTTTGAACTGAGCCAATCACCCAGGTGATTGGTGGTGCCCTGTGTGTGTGGTTGTAGGGTTTGATTTTCATTTTCCAATTGTTGCCTGTTGGGGGTGGGGTGACTTAATTGCTGGTATTTCTCCAGAGGTCAGACTTCAACCCAGAGTAACTGTTTCACTAGGGTTGAACAGAGGCCAGCTGAAAATAAGACAGAACCACTTAGCCCCACCACACCAAACAGGTCCCCAGTTTCTCAGGCCGTAGCACTGTGTGGGTCATTGACAAATCTCCAGGGGAAAAAATCAAACAGTGTAAAACAGTCATGGGGCAGAATCAGCGGAAAAACTCTGGTAACATGAATAACCAGAATAGGTCAACCCCTCTAAGGGAAGATATGGCAGATGTAACTGAAGATTCCAGTCATAAACAGTTGGCTAAGATGTCAGAAATTGAATTCAGAATTTGGATTGCAAACAAGATTAATAGAATGGAGGAAAATTTGGAATTAGAAATTTGAGGAGCAATTCAAAAGTCAGAATTAGAAATTCGAGGAGAAATTCAAAAGTTGTCTCAAGAATTTAATGAATTTAAAGACAAAACCACCAAAGATTTTGATGAACTGAAGCAAGAATTTGCAGCGCTCAAAGATCTGAAAAATACAGTATAAGCCCTCAGTAGCAGAATGGAGGAAGCAGAAGAAAGGATTTCTGACATTGAAGACAAAGCCTTTGAACGCTCCCAAACTCTCAAAGAGGAAGAGAAATGGAGAGCAAAAATGAATCATTCTCTCAGAGAGCTCTGGGAGAATTTGAAGAAGGCTAATATCTGCCTCATTGGAATCCCTGAAAGTGATGAAGTGGCCTCGGAAGGCACAGAGGCTCTTCTCCATAAAATTATGAAAGAGAATTTTCTAGACATGCCAAGAGATTCTGAAATTCAGATAGTAGAGAGTTTCAGAACCCAAGCACGACTCAATCTGAATAAGACATCCCCCAGGCATATGATAATTAACTTCACTAAAGTTAATGTGAAGGAGAAAATTCTCAAAGCAGCGAGACATAAGAAAGCCATTACCTACAAAGAGAAAAAAATTAGAATGACTGAAGATCTCTCTGCTGAAACTTTTCAAGCCAGAAGAGGGTGGTCATCGACTTCTAATCTCCTAAAGCAAAATAACTTTCAACCCCGGATTCTGTATCCAGCTAAACTGAGTTTCATTTATGATGGAGAAATTAAATATTTCAATGACATTCATATGTTGAAGAAATTTGCCATAACCAAACCAGCTCCTCAGGATATTCTCAGACCTATCCTCCATAATGACCAGCCCAATTCTCTACTACAAAAGTAAACTTACTCAGAAACTTTTGATCAAACACCAACTTCCACGGTGGCGAAAGGATTAAAAATGTCCACAGGACTTTCAAAAAACTTGATACCCAAAATTTTACCAGACTTATCAATATTCTCCATTAATGTGAACAGCTTAAGCTGTCCTCTAAAGAGGCACAGGTTAGCTGACTGGATACAAAAACTCAGGCCAGATATTTGCTGCATACATGAGTAACATCTTACCTTAAAACATAAATATACACTCAGGGTGAAAGGATGGTCATCCATATTTCAGGAAAATGGTAATCAGAAAAAAGCAGGTGTTGCAATACTATTTGCAGATACAATAGGCTTTAAACCAACAAAAGTAAACAAAGATAAGAATGGTCACTTCATATTTGTTAAGGGTACTATTCAATATGATAAGATTTCGATTATTAATATCTATGCACCCAACAAGAATGCACCTCAATTTATAAGAGAAACTCTCACAGACATGAGCAACTTGATTTCCTCTAGCTCCATAATAGTTGGAGATTTCAACACTCTTTTGGCAGTGTTGGATCAATCCTCCAATAAGAAGCTGAGCAAAGAAATTTTAGATTTAAACCTAACCATCCAACATTTAGATTTAGCAGACATCTACAGAACATTTCATCCCAACAAAACTGAATACACACACATCCCATCAGACTACGAAACATACTCCAAAATTGATCACATCTTAGGTAACAGTCTAACCTCAGTAAATTTAAAGGAATAGAAATTATTCCTTGCATCTTCTTGAACCACCAAGGAATAATAGTTGAACTCCATAACAACAGGAATCTGCATACTCATGCAAAAACATGGAAGTTAAATAACCTTATGCTAAATGACAGCTGGGTCAGAGATGAGATTAAGAAGGAAATTGTCAAATTTTTGGAACAAAATGACAATGAAAACACAAATTATCAGAACCTCTGTGATACTGCAAAGCCAGTCCTAAGAGGGAAATTTATAGCACTGTAAGCCTTCCTCAAGAGAATGAAAAAAGAGGAAGTTAACAACTTAATGGGACACCTCAACCAATTGGAGAAGGAAGAACATTCCAACCCCAAACCCAGTAGAAGAAAAGAAATAATAAAAATTAGAGCATAATTAAATGAAATTGAAAACAAAAGTGTTATACAACAGATCAATAAATCAAAAAGTTGGTTTTTTGAAAAGGTCAATAAAATAGATAAACCTTTTGCCAACCTAACCAGGAAAAAAGAGTAAAATCTCTAATGGCATCAATCAGAAATGACAAAGATGAAATAACAACAGACTCCTCAGAAA
>CAUYPK010017581.1:0-19039 GCA_963574355.1 Loris lydekkerianus
GAGCTGGAACATATTCTTCTTAGCAAAGTATTCCAGGAATGGAAGAAAAAGTATCCAATGTACTCAGCCCTACTATGAAGCTAAATTATAGCTTTCACATGAAAGCTATAACCCAACTATACCACAAGACTATGGGGAAAGAGCCAAGGAAGGGGAAGGGAGAGGGGGTTTGAGTGGAGGGAGGGTAATGGGTGGGGCCACATCTATGCTGCATCTTAGAATGGGTACAGGTGATTGCACTAATGTACACAGCTATGATTTAACAATTTAAAAAAACATTTAATAAAATTTATGATTCTTTTCAATCAAGAACACTTAAAAATTAAGCAGAGGGGGCGGTATCTGCGGCTCAAGGAGTAGGGCGCCAGCCCCATATACCAGGGGTGGCCGGTTCAAGCCCGGCCCCTGCCAAAACTGCAAAAAAAAAGGCATAGGTGGCACAAATGATTGAAGCCATCTATGACAAACCCACAGCTAATATCATACTGAATGGAGTAAAAATGAAAGCTTTCCCTCTTAGAACTAGAGCCAGACGAGGATGTCCACTATCACTGGACACTATAGTTCTGAAAGTTCCAGCCAATGCAATAAGACAAGAGAAGGAGGTTAAGGGTGTCTAAATGGGGATAGAGAAGGTCAAACTCTTGATATACTTAGAAAACTTTAGAGACTGAACCACAAGACTCCTAGAAATGATCAAGGAATACAGTAACATCACAGGGTATAAAATTTATGTCCACGAATCAGTAGCTTTTGTATATGCCAATAACAGCCAAGTTGAGAAGTAAATTAAAGACACAATTCCCTTCGTGTTCACTTCAAAGAAAAAGAAATACTTAGGAATATACTTAACAAAAGAGATGAAAGAACTCTACAAAGAGAATTATGAAACCCTAAGAAAAGAAATAGCAGAAGACATCAACAAATCAAAGAACATGCCATGCTCTTGACTGAGAAGAATCAACATTGTTAAAATGTCTATTCTACTCAAAGCAATCTACAGATTCAATGAAATCCCAATTAAAATACCAACATCATACTTTGAAGAACTAGAAAAAACAAAATCAGTATGAAACAACAACAACAACAACAAAAAAAAAAACCATATAGCCAAGGCAATTCCTAGTAATAAAAACAGAGCTGGAGGCATCGCCCTAGCAGGTTATTTTTCAAGTCCACATGATCCAAACATCATGCTTTTGGCACAAAAATAGAGACATAGATATATGGAACAGAATAGAAAACCAAGAGATGAAACCAGTCAGTCTCTTATTACCATCTGATCTTTGATAAATGATAGAAAAGCATAGAGTGGAGAAAAAAGTCTATGTTCAACAAATGGTGCTGGGAGAACTGCATAACCACAGTTAAAATACTGAAACTGGATCCACACCTTTCACTACTTAAAAAAATTTATGATGGATAAAAGATTTAAATCTAAGACATCTGGGGAAAGATTTTATGAAGACTTCAGTGGCAATCGCAACAACAACAAAAAGAAACAAATTGAACTTAATTAAGCTGAAAAGCTTCAGCACAGCTACAGACAGAAAGCAAAAAGACAACTCAGAATAGAAAAGAATATGTGCATGCTGTGAATCTGACAAAGGGCTGCTAACTAAAATCTACAAAGAACTCAAATTAATCACCAAAAAAATAGCAAACATTACCATCTACCACTGGGTAAGAGATATGAACAGAACCTTCTCTGAGGAAGACAGATGAATACTTAACAAACATTTGAGAAAATTCTCATCCTCCCTGATCATCAGAGAAATGTAAATCAAAATCACACTGAGATATCACCTAACCCCAGTGAGAATAACCCACATCATAAAGTCTCAAAGCTACAGATGCTGGTGTGGATGTGGAGAGAAGGGAACACTTTTATACTGTTGGTTGTACTGAAAACTGACACAGTCTTTTTGGAAGGAAGTATGGAGAATCCTCAAAGAACTCAAATTAGACCTCCCATTTGATCCTGTAATCCCATTACTAGACATCCACCTAGAAAAACAAAAATCTTTTTATTATAAGGACATTTGCACTAGATTGTTTCTCACAGCTCAATTTACATCTCCAAAATGTGGAAACAAGTTAAATGTCCACCAACCCAGGAATGAATTGACGAACTGTGGTATATGTGTACCATGGAATACTATTCCGCCATTAAAAAGATGGAGATTTTACATATTTTGCATTAACCCAGATGGAGTTGAAACACGTTCCTCTCAGTAAGGTATCACAAGAATGTAAACACAAGCATCCAAGGTACTCAATACTAATATGAAGCCAGTAGATGATCTAATTAATACATGCTTACATAACAGAAAAACTCAAATCAATTCAAGGTGGGGGGCAGGGGACTGAGGGAGCAGAGAGAGGGGAAGAAAGAGGGGGATGGTGTGCTCCCACTTAATGGGCACAATGTTAGGGTATATGTCACACCTTGTGGGCAGAACACAATTATAAGAGGGACTCTACCTAACAAATGCAATCATTGTAACCTAATTCTTTGTACCCTCAAATTAACCTAAAATAATAAAAAATAATAATATGAAAAGGTGCTGAATGTAATTTGTCATCAGGACAACACAAATTAAAAATGCAGTTAGATAAAATTACTATACACCTATTAGAATTGATAAAATTAAAAAGACAATAAGAAAATAAAAACTCCTATGATGTGCAATGGCATAGATGCAACTCAAAATAACTATGGTGAGTGAAAGAATCCAAACAATTAAAAAGACTACATAGTCTATGATTCCATTATGCAAAATTCTTGAATATGCAAGCTAATCTATATAACCACATTAGTGGTTGCCTATTGGGTGATAGGCAGTAAGGAGAGATTGCAAAGGAGTACAAGGAAACTTTTAGGGTGATTGGTACTTTCAATATCTTGATTGTGGTGATGGCTCCACAAGTGTAAACACATGTCAAATCTTGTCAAATTTCCACTTTGTGCAGAATATAGCTGCATGCAGTGGGTGCATGCCTGAATAAACTTCAAAATATCTTCAAAGGTCATAAAGTCCTATAATGTAAAGGGTTTAACAATGAATTTGCCTGAAGAATAAGTTTTCCCCAGGCAGAGAACTTTACATGTAACATTGGAAAATTAAAGGCTATCTCAAAATGGTGGTAAGGAAAATAATGAGTTTTGTTAAACTTAGTCTACCTTCCAAACTTCCTACAACCACTCACTTGCTTCTAAGGTGGTAAAGTGTCATAGTAAACTTTTGGAGTCTGACAGATGTGATTTCAAATTCCACAGTTCTATATTTTCTATGTAAAATGAGGTTAGTAATATCCCCCTTACAGAACTGTTTTGAGGATCAATTAAGACAGTATATCCAACTGCTTAGTTAGCACTCAGGAAATGGGAGCTATTATTGTGGTCTAGGCTACCCTTCCCTAGTCCATTCTCCCTCCCTTTCAATGTGGCAGAAACCTTTTATTAATCCTTTAAAGCTAAGTTCAAAAGATATCTCTCCCATAAAATCACACTCAAGCACAGCTCTAGATACATCTCTGCTGAAGAATCTCTGTCACCCACCAAGGTTCACTGGATGGTAGTGCCAGCCTGACTGAGATGAGGAGCTCCCAGGAGATGAAGAAGAAACTATCTCCTGCTGTTAAGCACAGGGGTCTTGTCCACAAAGGGAAGAAAAGCAAAAGATGAAAATGGTTAAATTTGTGACCCACCCTGCCCTCTGAAGTGACATTCTGTAGCTGATTGGGGAACTGGCTACATATAAGTACATGGAAGACCAGGTAATATTAACTAAAAAAGATCTTCTAGAGATGGTTTCATGGAGCAAGCCTTCCACCACTGCCTGTTTGAAGAAGTGCCCAAGGAGCACCAGACTCTAGAAGTACACACTATTACTACCGACAATAGCATTCTATTCTCAAGATATCTATGACCCATGGATTGGCAAGCTATTAATATTTCACGGATATCTTTGAATGAGGGATGAAAGAGGCTTTGGCGCTGACCAGAAATTCTGAAGAAACTAAGCCAGGTTGCAATGAAGTGTTGCTGCAGCACCATGCCCTTCTTGATAACAGAATAAATGAACTATGTAGCAACTTCTATAAAAGAAGACAGGCTTCTGATCTCCTCGGAGAAGACAAATGGAGACCCTTCAAGATTGACAAGAAGTACTTGCTAAAAATGCAACAGAGTGGGAAGTGCAGGCATAAACATAACACCCATTGTATTTTAGAACAAATTTTTAACTTATCTTGCTTTCTCTCCTGTTTGTAATGGAATAATAGAATGAATACCCATTCCAAAGTTTTATTTCCAATGTTATTATTATGTGTTTGGAATGCAGTCTGTTTAAAATGGCAGAACTATATACAGTTTGGAGTCAGATTTCTCTTTGAACTTCTTTCAATAAATAAGGTGGTGTGATCTTATATATGAAAAAGGTCACTCCTGGAGGTACACACTGATATTTAATCAAACTGCCATCATTCTCAAATCTAGCTCTCACAGTCCAGTGCAAGCCAGTTCCAGTATACCACTGTTCAAACCTCATCTTTACCCCCAAAATCTTATTCTCTGCCTTTTCTGTGTTCTCAAGCACAATATTTATTTGACGTAAATGTATTTGAGGTTATGATGAGCTTTATACATTGCTATTTCCCATGAAAAAATGGGGAACTCCCTAAAGACATGAATAATTACCCAGGCCAACCATTTTTAATACAATGAAGGGTTTCTTCTCAAATATATCTAGCAACTAGGGCAAACTCTTTATATAGATACACATAGTAAGTAAATAAGCAAAAAAAGAAAAAGAATGTGTTTACCTATGATAGAAAAATAAAAAACTGTCTTTTAAGATCACAGAAGAAGGGAGGAGAAGAAGGAGGAGGAAAAGGAAAAGAGGAGAAGGGGAAGGGGCAAGCAAAAAGGAACAGTGCAGAAGAAGTCTACCTAAGGTTTAGAATGTAAAAATGTCCTACATTATTATTCCTTTTCAAAATAAACTATATATACTATATGAATTTCATCGTTCAAGTTTATTTAAATTGCTATATTTAAATCTATATATCATTGATGAAGGGCAAAGTGTCAGCCACCTTTCTTTTTTTTTCTTTCATTTTTATTTTGAATAAAAGAAAGTTATAATCAGTTTTCTTAACAAGTGATCATGAAAGCTCATATGGTGAGAAATTTTAGTTAAATACAGAAATTTTCACTTTTGGGTGCAAATTAAGTGCTTAATTAAAATGATCTTTTATTGGCCCTCTGTCTGTAACCCTCATCTTTCTGAAAGGGGGTGTTATATATTACAACTCCTCTAGCGAAAAAGCCACATTCCTCAGTTTAGGAATATTTCCAGCTTTAATCATGATTTAATAAAGGAATATATGTATGATTCAATATTTGTACAATATTTAAGAACAGAGTTTTTATATTTATTGAATTTTTAATTTCTGAAGTAAAAAATGACATGTTACATTCATTTTATGTTAACATAACTAAATAATGCTACTACCTGGGGGTGAAATCATTTTTAAAATTAAAAGTGAAGGTTTATGACTTTAGACATTTTTCTTGTATTTTGAATATGTCCCAGTTATCTGTTTCTATTTAAAAATCATTCCAAATTGGAGTTGCTTAAAACAACATTTTATTATCTCTTATGGTTTCTACGGGCCAAAAACTTAGGACAAGCTCATCTGGGTGGTTCTGGCTTGAGGACCCTCCTTTGTTACATGCATTATAGAAGGCCTTAGAACTTTCTGAGATGTAGCAGAGAATATTCTAGTCCTATGTACCCCTTAGATCTTTGTCCTAAAGCCCTTTTTAAAAACAGCCTGCTGTCTGAAATGATTGCTCTGAACCCTTTACATTTTCTAGAAATTCCATTCAAAACTGAATAATTTGTTCTTTAATTCATCACTTTCCCTTCATTTTATTATGGGCAGTAAGGGGCCAGGTAGGACCCTGCCTGAAAATCTCATAAGCTAGGTCATTGGCTTCATTTGGCATACATTCTATGTTCTGCATTCACGTAGGTGAGAATTTTGCTAACCTTTCTGCCACTATGTAACCAGCATGCCCTTTTTTCTAACTTCTAATTACATTACATTTCCCTCACTTTGCTTTAAGACCTCACAGACTTTTTGAGGTCCTTTAGGCTTCTGCTAACACTCTTGAGATCCTTCTATCTTTCATTAACACTCTCCCTAGATGCTTTGGAATTTCACTAATAATCTCTTCCTAAAGGATTCTGTCCATTTCCCAGTACAAAACCCAACAAGACAGTTGGTTTTTGTTCTGTCAGCAGTCCATTTCTGAACCAAATTCTGTTCCAGTTATCTATTGCTACATGATAAATCACACCAAAATTTAGTAACTTAAAATAACATTAATTACCTTGTTATCTGCATTAAGTCAAGAATTCAGAGTGCTCAACTTATGGTTCTAGCTGGAATTGACCATCTGCAGTTACATAGTGGGAGGAGCTAGAGCAATGGGAGTTGGGTCAGCTAGTAACAGCTGGACACACCTCGCTGTCCCACAGAGTTAATACTTCTCTACGAGCTCTCTCCATGGGGAATACTTGGGCTTTCTCACAGCACAGCAGCTGAAGGGAAGTTAGTTAGGTAACCTGGTCTGACTTCCTGCCTAAGAAGCATCATAAGAGAACCAGATAAAAGCTTGTGGCCTGTTCTGAGCTAGTATCAGGAGTTACACAAAGTCATCTCAACTGGAAACTTTTCTATTTGTGGAAGCAATTATAATCCCACCTAAATCAAGGTAAGCGAGAGAATTGAACCTCCATCTCTTAGTGGGAAATTGAAATGGGAATTGTTTTGGAACCATTTTGAAAATACACTCTGCTACAAAATCCTTTTAGACAAGATTCTACATGTTTTCTTTTTCTAGCTGTTTTAAACAAGACGTAAAACAAACCATTAGTCACTGGAACAGGATGCTATTTGAGGCTGGAGGAAGAGGACATCATTTAACACGTTTTTACCATGACTTCAACATTGTGGATCCATAAGCCTGATTGCTAAATGAAACCAGGCTTTCAATGTATGCTTTAAAAGTAATCCTGGCCAAATAGATGCCTCTTTTTTTCTTGAAAAATATATATTAATAAATATAATTGTTTTGTTATTCTTCTGAGAAATACTAGAATATAATGCTATTATGTACCCTCATTCTCCTATAATGAATGGCATTAAATATCAAACATTTATTTCTTCACCCATGCACCAATATATATAAAACTTTTTTATATTAATTTACCAATATGCCAAATGGTTAGTGGGGTGAAACATCCTTTTTTTTCTGAAACTTTATTTACATTGGCCAAATCTAGGAAAAATTATTACTATTATTATTGAAAAGAAATCAATACTCTTTTCAATTTAACTTTATCTTCTTACATCACAAGTTAACATGCTTGAAACGTTTAAAAGGCCATTTTCCATGATTCTGACACCTCTAATGTCAATAATAGTACCATAAACACACAATAGGAGAAAGATATTATAACTATATGGAAATAAAATTTAATAAGCAGTTTAATACAAGGTGGCTCAAAGTCACCATAGGAAAAATGGGAAATTTTAGCTAAATGTATATTTATTTTTAAAATATTCATTACAAAATTTTACAGAGAGGTGGCAACACATAGAGAATATTTTGTAAATATTTTGTAAAATTTCATAATGAATATTTAGTAAATAAAATAAAGGTACATTTAGCTACAATTTCTCATTTTCCCCATATGATGGAGCCTTTTGGGACACCTGCACATCTAGTGCCATTTATCCACACATACTTAATTCATTCTTGCTTTGAAGAAATGTAAAAAAAGGATATAGTACTCCCTAGAAAAAAAGAACCCATCTTTTATACAAAGTGTGATTCATGTTGATTCTGTGACATGTTGGGGAAGAAGGCTCACATAATCCATTTCTATCTAAACAAGCCTCATTTGCCTTTACCACTGCAGAACACACACAACCACACAATATAAATATCTTTTGTCTCTGCCTCTGAGTAAAGTGACCTTTTCTGGAATGGACAATACTCTGAATTTCTTGGGACAATCCCATTCTAATCATTATATTTCATAAGTATATTTCTAGATCTTAATTTTCATTGGGAAAAATAGGTCCCATACTTACAGGTCTTCCATGCTAACATGTCTAACAATTACTATGCAAATACACAAGCATGGGCTCAGGTGAAAATATAACTCAGCAGCCTCAAAGTAGCAAACTGTGGATTTTAGAGTCAGAAAGACCAGTGCTCAAATTTCTACTGGCTTACATATTTTCCCTGAGATATTTAGCAAATTACTTCTCTCTGAGCCTATACCCTTGCTTATATAGTAGTATATGATATAATATGCCTACCTAAGAAAGTACATTTGAGAATCCAGGTGATGTGCACACATATAATTTTGACTCTAATTGTACAAAAGCAATTCTTATATCCAAAACATATGTACCCCTGTAACAAATAAGTAAATAAATAAATAAGTAAATGAATGAATGAAAGAAATAGAAACAAAGTAAAACATTAAAAAAAAAAAAAAAGTAGATTTAGGGAATTCACCTGAGAATGTAAAGTGTTTGGTATATACATTGTATACAAACTTTTTTTTTTTTTTAAGTAATAAACATTTAGCTTTATTGACTAGGATTCTTGCATGGTTCTAAGAAATGCCAAAAGTAAGTAGCCGTATAATTGGGTGGAGAGTTAATCCTTAAAATAACTTTGTTTCTTCAAAGCAATAGAACTTATTTTTCTAAGAAACGAGATTCCTAAAAAGTCAGGATGTTAAAGGAGTATTTTAGCTCTATAAGAACAAGACCTGGATTCCAACCCTGACATTTGTGCAGCTGCCTAGTTAGGGGTTCATGCCTGTTCTAAGGTAAACATATGAAAACAAACAACTAAATTCCAGGCAGACTTCTCAATACTATGGTTTATTTAGTTCTTAGCAGAGGATGCCGCTGTGGCCAAATACCCTGGTTTACCATGGAGTGATTTCTGCAGAGAATAGAAAAATCATATCACCAAGTTTGTTACAGACCACATCTTGATAATAGAATAAAGCTTGAATACTTAGTTGGAAATGTTTATAGGTATCATGTCTACCCTAGAAGATTGAAATGGAAGATTGAAAATAGCCTAGATAATTTGGGTAAGAAGGGCAATAATAAAGTTTACTATTTATTCAGGAATTTTAAAAAAGTGATAGTTCTAATATTTGAATTTTATGAATTCAAATAGTTTGAACCCCCTGTTGTCATTTACAGCTAATTCTCTAAACTTCTACCCTTCTTTTAGCTGTTTTAACACATGGAAAGGTCAAGATCTTCAAAAGACATTATATACTGAGTCTCAAAACTTCACATGTAAATCCAACAAAAAAATGCTTACTTATTTCTATAAACAAGGATAGAATCCTTTTTAAACTATGTAATAGTTGTATCTCTAGTTAATCAAAATTACAATGCATTTTAATCATATAAAGATAAGGCATTTTATAAGCTATCATACAGTGATAGAGATACTGCTTTGAGGTAAAATTTATGTCTGCAGAAATATGATAGGTCTTAAAGCTCGGTGTCACATTTTAATTCATTCTATGTGATGTAAATAAAGGCAGTTTTTCTCCAGGTTATGAAAAAAATACTAAATTAAAATAGAAATGTAAAGAATTAAATGCTATGAATGTTTTAAAGAAAAACTTTCCTGTGGAAATCTCTGATTGTAATAGTTTAACATATGCAATACCCTGAAGATTGTTGATTCCATATATCTTTCATGTCATGATCTTTTTAGGTAAATTATTTATTTTTAAACTATTATATCCTTCCTAAAATAAAATGAAGTCTTCTATTTTCAGCATGAAAAAAAATCAACACATAAGTGAATGAATTCTACAATATCTATAACCATCAGGGCCTTGAAACCAGAAATAAGGAAAAAGAAAAACAATATGTCTCTCCAAGTTAGTAACCAAAAAAATCTATCTTTACTCATAAAACAGTAACATTGTGATCATTATTTTTCCTGGTGAGTAGTGTTCTGTTTGTGCCTTCTATCATCATATAAATCACAAACCAATTGGCCTTCTCAATTTTATTCAAGACTCTTATAAGAACCTTTTCTTTTTTGAAATTGTATTTATTGTACTAAAACATGCATGAAATTTTCCATTTTAACCATTATTAAGTATACAAATCGGTAGCATTAAGTACATATATAATGTTGTGCAACCATCACCATTATCTGTTTGGAGGGTCCCCTTTACACAGAACCAGGATTTTTCTTACAAAACAGTTCTACAGAAGTCAGCACTGAATTGTAATATTTTTCCTTTGTTTTCTAAGGCTCTCAAAACTCTGTTGTTCTTTGTGTTAATGGTTTACCTAACTACATGTTCGCAGCACGTGAACCATCATTCTTTCCAAACGTACCAAATGTGACTCCAAGTTTTAATTAAAATGTAATTTCAAGAATGTGAAGTATTGGGAAGTATTGGTAAAGCCTGTATCAGTCCGAAGTTAGAACATCTATCTCTAATAATTTTTTCTGCACAGAAGGAAAATGGTTAAGAATATAAAATGTAGAATATACCTTTTTCTACAAAAATGCTTTTTTGTGAGAAGATAAGATGCAGTGACCATCTATTCAGGCAAAAAATCTAATATTCTAATATCTATAAGAGAATGTTAAATCTATCTTCTGCTCATTTAGTTTTTTCAGTTGATTTCTAAGTACATAGATCTGCTCTTGATCAAAAACACAAAACGCATGAACTTAGGTTCCTTGCCAGAAAATGCAGCTCAAATTGGCTACTGACCAAATTTTAGCAAAAGCCTAGTTGCAAAAGATAGCATTACTGAAAGGACATACAATCCACTCATTCCTTGAGAAGTTTTAAATTTTATTCCTGTGTATCAAGAGAATATTTTGGGATGGTAAGCCAACATTTCAATTAAGGTTTCAAACCTGCAAGTCAAGGTTTTACAACAATATTCTCCCTTCAGCATTGAAGCAGCAGCAATAGCTTTCCATATAAACTACCACTGGGCTAGGGCAGACACAGAAAATAGAGTCAAATGCTAGGTTTTTGAGTTCACAAGTGAACTTACATAAATCTATAGCATAGTCCTGCCTCTCAATTGCATTAATCACGTATATGAAATGAAAGGTGTTTTGAATTTTTAATAAGATGGCTTCCCCCACAAGATAACAATCCAGAACCTGGTGTACATACTATGAATACAAGGTAAAGAAGGTTGTTTAATAACATGAAATCTTATTTTTTTGGCTTCCAAATGGTAAGGATTCATGAAAATGAGGAAGAAAAATATCAGTGAGTATGTGACCAGGTGTTAGATGCTACTCAGTACATGTAATAAGACCCCTTAACCTACTCCTTAATCACACTTGACTCCAGGAGCTAGGTGCGTCCTACTTGCTAGAGTTGTACTATGAAAGGGACTGCCCTAGAACTCTACAGAAAGCATTAATTCTGCAGCTTCCACCTCTGTGAATTTATAACAACTCAGAGAGTTGGTTGTGGGCCTAGAGCTACTGTTGGTCAGTAGGGCCAGCAATTAGAAAGAAAGCTGGATGTGAAATAGGAAAGCATGAGGATAAACTAGAATCTAACAGCACCTTAGCATCTGTCTTCACTGCCTCTAATCAACAAAAACTTTCCAAGTATGATATAATGGCTTATGCTTTCTCTTCTGCCTTCCAAATCTCCTATAGCTTCAATTATGGCCAATTCTAACTTGGAATCTTACAGTAAATGCAGTTCACTTGCAGTGTAACAAGTTCATAATAGAAGGATCTGGTACATGGGTTTAGACTACTGAGGGACAAAATTAAGAGATAGAATTAAGCAAGGAGACATCAAAAGGAGGAAAGAGGGTATTTCAGATGAAGCAACAGAATAAGAAAGCCATAAAAGTGGAGATAAACATGGTATGGATAAGAAACCAGTACACGAAGGAGAGCAGGAGGACACAAGATTGTTGGGGTGATTTAGAGAAGCCATATGATGGAAGGCACAGATGCCCAAGGTACAAAGAGTAAGCTCTTGAGAAACATACTAAATGATGAAAATAAGGGGGAGATTAGTATAAGCTTATCAGGCACAATGATTCAGAGTGGAAAGCAGCTCAAAAGGTCATTTAGAGCATTGCTATTTATGAGACCATGAAAGCTTGGACAAAGGTAGGGGCAATGTGACAGAGAATAAAGAAAAAAAATCTAAGAGACACATTATGTTACAAATCAGTAGAACTTGATGCCAGGCCAAAAGGCAGAGCTTCCTGGGGATAAAACACTGGATAGTAGATTAATAAAAACAATGTTTTCAATGATATCAACTATACAAATGATTTGGAGCCATGACAACTGAGTTAAGATTTATACACTATTGCTCTTCACCACCAACTCTACTAGAGTATGTAAAACAAATGCAATAAAGGATCTTTCCAAGGTGTCTGTATTAGCCTATGGTTCAGCATGGTGTTTCTTATATTCAACAATGTCTACCTAGTTCAGCCCTTCATGGACTATTTCATTTATGCCCAAATGAGAATAAACAGAGGCTATTCATTCAGCATTTGCCATATCCATGGAGTCAGTCATTATCTTTTGCATTTGACAAAGACTCAAAAGCAGGCAAAGGAGTGGGAAAGCTTTATAGTGATAAAAGGAAAGGTTTCAAGTATGCTCTGATTGTAGGTTATTGACATAGGGAAGCTGATTTGCTACCCAGAAGCAAATCATATTATGGGACTAGTTTAAAGAACATATTTTACTGTCTGTGATTGGTTCTGATTTGGAAGCATTCTGTTGCTTCATCTGAGAGGTTGAGTCATTGACCATTCTGAGCCAATTGCTGCAGAGCGGTTTGACTTTCTTAGCTGATTGCTATAAAAGTTGTGGTTTGACTTCCTGGGCAGCTAGGTCAGAGGTATATTGTCATATATGGTTTAGTCTTTGTCCATTTGGTTATTCAGTCTCTCAATGTGAAGATCTAAATGATAGTTTGTTGCTTTTCATTATTTTAGCACCTTCACTAATTCATATATGCGTGAGTTTTACTACCCAAACTACATAATTCAAGTATCATAAGACTCTCTGGAGAGGAGGGGAAAAAGTAGTTGTTAATCTGGCAGATGAGCTGGCCCACCTTATTTCTCATTATATTCATAAGGGTATATAATCTTCTTAGATCACAACTCACATCATGTCACAACTCAGTTCAAATGTATAAAATGGCTTCCTGTTGTCAGCCTCCTTTTGGTAATGCCAAGCTCCACCATCCTTTCATTCTTCAAACAGTTAAGTGTCTACAACATGTTGGGTATTACATTGAATATTGGAGGTATAGTCACTGCCAGTTAAGAAATTTAATGATTAATATGTAATGTAATAAATACCAATATAGGACATTATAAAAATGCAAAGGAGAAATAATAAAAGCAGATAGGATGATTCTTAACCCTCCTCCCAAGGCAGAGGACAACACAGGCCTAGAGTATATCCCAGCTCTCTTCACACCAGCAGGAGACTGCTGGCTTCTTGCCCTCTCCCTAATGGCAAAGACTGACCTAGATGTGATATCTACTGACCCCCCACCAATCGCAGAAGATGCCTCAGTAGCCACTTTTCTCCTGCAAAAGGACCAGCAGAGATTGAGGAAGGGCACCAGTACTGTATAGAAAAAGGACAGGCCAAATGGAATGCTCTTCACCCTATAGGTCCAGCATCCCCCATTCAATACCTACTGATACTAGGAAAAAATTCCACCCCACAGGTGCCAGTGATACAGTAAAAAACCACTTGTTATTGCAGAAACCAGGAAAATCACAACTTGAAAAGATAGTCAACTAACACCAAAACTGAAATAAATTAGAAATAGAAATTATCTGAGGATTTTAAACCAACTATCATTTTTTAAAAGTTTCAACAAGCAATTATTAAATCTCTCAAAACAAATGAAAAATAAAAGAATCATAGCAAAGAGATAAAAGTTATTTTTTTAATGAGCCAGAGGGGAATTCTATAAAACATACACACAGTAACCAAAAATCTCTCACTGGCTAGGCTCAATAGTAGATAGAGTATAGGTGACAGAGAATAGAATCTATAATCCTTGTTTTTGTTTTTTGTTTTTTAAAGAGACAGAGTCTCACTCTGTCACCCTGGGTAGAGTGCCGTGGCATCACAGCTCACAGCAACCTCCAGGTCTTAGGTTTAGATGATTCTCTTGCCTCAGCCTCCCAAGTAGCTGGGACTACAGGTGCCCACCACAACACCCTGCTATTATTTTTTTGCAGTTTGTCCAGGGCCGGGTTTGAACCCATCACCCTCTATATATGTGGCCAATGCCCTACTCACTGAACCACCTTTTTTTTTTTTTTTCTTTTTTTTTTTTTTGAGTCAGAGTTTATTTTTGTCATTCTATATAGAGTGCCATGGTGTCACAGCTCATAGCAACCTCAAACTCCTGGGCTCAAGCGATTCACTAGCCTCAGCTAAGTAGGTGGAACTACAGGCACCTGCCACAACACCCAGCTATTTTTTAGAAACAGGGTTTCGCTCTTGCTCAGGCTGGTCTTGAACTTGTGAGCTCAAGCAGTCCACCCACCTTGGCTTCCCAGAGTGCTAGGATTCCTTCCAGGTGTGAGCCACTGTGCCCAGCCCTAGAATCCATAATCTTGAGGACAGGTCAATAGAATTTACTCAATTTGAACAACAGGGTGAGGGAGGAGGACTAAAAATATAAATGGAGCCTCCAGGACAAAAGATACAACATTTGTATTATTGAAGTTTTAAAAGGAGAGGAGAAAAAAATGTGAAGCTAAAAAAAACATGTATTCGAAGAAAAAAATGCCCAAAAACTTTCCAATTTAGTGGAAGACATAAACATACAGATTCAGGAAGCTGAGCAAGCCCCAAATAGGATAACCTCAAGTCACATCATAAAATTCTGAAAACAGAAAGAAAAACAAATACAAAGAAAAAACAAAGAATTCTTAAAAGCAAACAGAGACAACACATTATCACATACCTATAAGGAAACACTGATTTTTTTTTTTTTTAATTTCAGAATAGTACAGGGGTACACATATTTTGGTTACATACATTGCTTTTACACATTTGAGTCAAAATTATAAGTGTGTCATACACCCAGATATTGAGGACTGTACCCATTAGGTGTGAATTTAGCCCTCCACTGCTGCCCACCCCACATGTTTTTCCGTTGTGTTTTCCTAACTAATGTACACATAGGTGTTGATCAATTGGTTCAGCTATAATAGTACTGTGATATTTGGTTTTCCATTCTTGTGATACTTCGTGTAAAAGAATGATCTCAAGTTCTGTCTCGATTGTCATGAAAGGTATTAGTTCACCATTTATTTTTATGGCAGAGTAGTAATTCATGGTATACACACACCACATTGTATTAATCCACTCACGTATTGATGGGCATTTGGATTGATTCCATGTCTTTGTGACTGTGAACTGTGCTGCAGTAAACATCAGAATGTATGTGTCTTTTTAATAAAGAGACTTTTTTCTTTAGGAAAACACCCAATAATGGTATTGCTAGATGAAATGGTAGGTCTACTTTTAGTTTTTTGAGATATCTTCATGTGACTTTCCATAGAGATTATGCTACTTTGCAGTCCCATCAACAATGTATAAGAACAGAAAATTGTATGTGTTTCTTTCTCTCCACATTCACACCAGCATCTGTCATTTGGGGACTTTTTGATAAAAGCCCTTCTCAGTGGAGTTAGGTGATATTGTGGTTTTGATTTGAATTTCCGTGATGATTAGAGACATTGAATATTTTTAAATATGTTTATTGGCCATTAGATTATATTCTTTTGAAAAGCTTCTGTTCATGTCTTTTGCCTACATTTTTATGGGATTGTTTGGGTGTTTTTGTTTTTGTTTTTGTTTGCTTGCTGATTTGGTTGAGTTCTTTACAGATTCTGGCTATCAGCCCTTTATTGGAGGTATTTTCTCCCATTCTGTAGGTTGTCTACTTGCCCTACTGATTGTTCCTTTGGTAGTGCCAAACGTTTTTTTAATTTAATTAAGTCCCATATGTTAATTTTTGTTGTATTGCCTTTGGGGTTTTCTTCATAAATTCTTTGCTTAGGCTGGTATCTGTAAGTTTTTCTGATATTTTCTTCTACAGAATTGTGCCTTAGGTGTACGTCTGATACCCATCATGAGTTAATTTTTGTGAGCGATGAGAATTGAGAGTCCTGTTTCAATCTTCTACATGTGACTCTCCAATTTTCCCAGCACCATTTATTGTATAAGGATTCTTTACCCAGTGTATGTTATTATTCGCTTTGTCAAAATTTAGATAGCAATATGAGGATGGTTTTATATCTGCATTTTCTGTTCTGATCCATTGGCCTATGACTCTGTTTTTGTGCCAGTACCATACTGTTTTTGTTACTATAGCCTTGCAGTATAGCTGGAAGTAATACCTCCCAATTTGTCATGTTTGTCTAAGATGACTTTGGCTATCCAGGTGCTTTTTGGGTTCCATATGAAGCATAGAATTATTTTTCTAGATCTTTAAAAAATGATATTTGTGTTTTAATGGGGATTGCATTGAATCTATAAATCACTTTAGGTAGTATAGAAATTTTAACAATGTTGATTCTGCCAATCCATGAACATGATATGTTTTTCCAAATATTTACATCCTCTGTTATTTCCCTCCTTGGTGACTCATAAAGTTCTCCCTGTAGAGACCTTTTACCTCCTTAGTTAAGTATATTCCTATTCATTTTTCTTTGTAGCTATTGTAAAAAGTATTCAGTCTTTGATTTGATTTTCAGCTTGACTGCTGTTGGTATATAGGAATGCTATAATTATTTGTGTATATTTATTTTGTAACTGGAGACCCTGATGAAATTTTTTTATCAATTCCAGGTGTCTTCTGGCAGAATCTTTGGGGTTTTCATATTGTCAGCAAATAGTGACAATTTGACATCTCCTTTCCCCATTTGGATACTCTTAATTTCCTTCTCTTATCTGGTTGGTCTGGCTAGGACTTCTAACACTATGTTGAATCGAAGTGATGACAGTGGGCAACCTCCTCTAGTGACAAATCTAAGAAGGAATGCTTTTATTTTTCCCATTCAGTATAATGTTAGCTGTGAGTTTGTCTTATATGGCTTTTATAATATTTAGGTATGTTCCATCTACGACTATTTTATAAAAGTTTTTATCATTAAAGTATGCTTAATTTTGTTAACTGCTTTCTCTGCTTTTATTGAAGTGATCATATAAACCTTGGCTTTTGCTTCTGCGTACATGGTGAATCACATTTATAGATTTGTGTATGTTGAACCATCATTCCATCCTTGGGATGAAGCCCACTCTGTTGTGCTGGATTATTTTTTTTTATATGCTGTAAATTCAGTTAGCTAGAATTTTATTGAGAATTTTTGTGTCCATAATCATAAGGAACATTTGTCTGTAGTTTTATTTTTTTGTTATTGTGTACTTTCCTAGCTTTGGTATCAAGATGATACTGTCTTCCTAGAACAAGTTGGAGAGGATTCCTTCTTTCTCAATATTATGAAATAATTTTTGATATATAGGTACTAGTCCTTCTTTGTATGTCTGATAAAATTTGTCTGTAAAAACCATATGGCTCAGGACTTTTTTTGGCTGGAAAGTTTTTTATTGCTTCTTCAATTGCATTGCATTATATTTGTTTACAAGTTCTATTTCTTCCTGGTTGAGTTTAAAAAGATTGTGTCTTCAAGAATTTGTCCATTTCCTCAGTTTTTTCAATTTTATATTCATAGAGATTTTTGTAGTATTCTGAGACAATGTGTTGCATTTCCATGGTATCAGCTGTAATATCTCCTTTTTCATTTTTTTATTGAGCTTATTAGAGTCCTTTCTTTCCTGTTTTCAGTTAATCTAGCAAGAAGTCTCTTGATTTTGTTTATGTTTTCAAAGACCCAAGTTTTTGTTTCATTAACCTTCTTTATAATTCTTTTGTTATCTATTTCATTTAGTTCAACTCTGACCTTAGTTATTTCTTTTCTTCTGTTGGGTTTGGGATTGCTTGGCTCTTCCTTTTCTAATTCTTTCAGATGATTCATTACATTGTTGATTTGTGATCTTTCTTTTTGATATAGGCATTGAAGGCTACATTTAAAGCATTTAGGGCTTCTTTTGCTTAATCCTGCAGATTTTGATAACTTGTGTCCCCTTTGTCCTTGAGTTTGAAGAATCTATTATTTTCATCTTAATTTCCTCCTTGACCTGATATATGTACAGCAGTAATTTGTTTAATTTTTATAATTGCAGGTAAAATTTTCTGTTGATTTCTAATTTTATTCCACTGTAGTCTGTCCCAGGCAGGTATGGGAAAGAAATTCTCAACCCTGACAGGAGTGCAGCAACTATTTTAGAAAATCAGTTCAAAAACAAGCAATCCCCTCCCCAGATTCCTGGAATGCCTCAAGGCCAGAGTTTCTAGAGACACCCTACTCATAATCCTGCCATAAGGATATGCCCATAATCCTGACTGGCACTAGAGAAGAGCCCTTGGTGGTATTCAGGGCTTATTGCCCCATTTCAGCTATACTGATGAGGATAATAAAAACCTTTTGCAGCTGTGTGGGAGCTGAACTGACACCTGGTCAGTCTCCATTCTGCTTATCCCCTCTATTAAAGTCTTTCCTGTTTCTTGGACAGGCCTCCTTTCTTGCAAACCCTCACCCCAGTTCAATGCCAGAACCTCTCACAGGAAGCTTTTGGCATATGGCGGCTCTGCTCTTTGTGGCAGGCTCAGCCAGGAACACACACCCACCCTAGAGAAGCAGCCACTCATGTGCTTCTCAATTCAGAGTACTCTCCTGGTAGCTACTGGGGTTGGGGGGGGGGGGGGAGCCGTACCAGCCAGCCAGAGCTAAATCTATGAACCGGGGAGGAGGTGTCCAGGGGTAAGAAAGCCCG
>CAUYPK010017583.1:0-23860 GCA_963574355.1 Loris lydekkerianus
GGGAGATTTTGTATGGTCAATGGTATTTCAGAACTTGATATTGTCCTGTTCAACATTTCCACTTGATTCTGGCTAAGTACTGGAAGGTGACGTTCTTCCAAGTATCGGTCAATTTCCTTCATATTTTCAGATTTCTGAGAAAAAAGTTTGTTGTAATATTCATTAAGCATTTTTTGAATTTCTGAAGTCTTTTGTTATTTCATCTTTGTCGTTTCTCATTGATAAAATTAGAGATTTTACTCTTTTTTTTTTTCCTGGTTAGGTTAGCAAAAGGTTGTTCTATTTCATTGACCTTTTCAAAAAACCAACTTTTTGATTTATTGATCTGTTGTATAATTCTTGTTTTCAAATTCATTTAATTCTGTTCTAATTTTGGTTATTTCTTTTCTTCTACTGGGTTTGGGGTTGGAATGTTGTTCCTTTTCCAGTTGCTTGAGATGTCTCACTAAGTTGTTAACTTCCTCTCTTTCCATTCTCTTGAGAAAGGCTTGCATTGCTATAAATTTCCCTCTTACGACTGCCTTTGTCGTATCCCAGAGGTTCTGATAATTTGTGTCTTCATTGTCGTTTTGTTCCAAAAATTTGGTGATTTCCTTCTTCATCTCATCTCTGACCTAGCTATCATTCAGCATAAGATTATTTAACTTCCATGATTTTGTATGAGTGCGCAGATTCCTGTTGTTACTGAGTTCAACTTTTATTCCATGGTGGTCTGAGAAGATGCAAGGAATAATTTCTATTCCTTTAAATTTATTGAGGTTAGACTTGTGACCTAAGATGTGATCGGTTTTGGAGTATGTTCCGTGGGCTGATGAGAATTATGTGTATTCAGTTTTGTTGGGATGAAATGTTCTGTAGATGTCTGCTAAATCCAAATGTTGGATGGTTAGGTTTAAATCTAAAATTTCTTTGCTCAGCTTCTTATTGGAGGATTGATCCAATACTGCCAAAGAAGTGATGAAATCTCCGACTATTATGGAGCTGGAGGAAATCAAGTTGCTCATGTCTGTTAAGAGTTTCTCTTATAAATTGAGGTGCATTCTGGTTGGGTGCATAGATATTAATAATTGAAATCTCATCATATTGAATATTATCCTTAACAAACATGAAGTGACCATTCTTATCCTTTCTTACTTTTGTTGGTTTAAAGCCTATTCTATCTGCAAATAGAATTGCAACACCTGCTTTTTTCTGATTACCATTTGCCTGAAATATGGATGATGATCTTGTCACCCTGAGTCTATATTTATCTTTTAAGATGTGACTCTTGTATGCAGCAAATATCTTGCTTGAGTTTTTGTATCCAGTCAGCTCTTTAGAAGACAGTTTAAGCCATTCACATTAATGGAAAATATTGATAAGTCTGGTAAAATTTTGGGTATTGAGTTTTTTCAAAGTCCTGTGGACATTTTTAATCCTTTCACCACTGAGGAAGCTGGAGTTTGATCAAAAATTTTTTAGTGAGTTTATGTTTGTGGCAGACGATTGGGCTGGTCATTATGGAGGTTATGTCTGAGAATATCCTGAAGAGCTGGTTTGGTTATGGCAAATTTCTTCAACATATGAATGTCACTAAAGTATTTAATTTCTCCATCTTAAATGAAACTCAGTTTAGCTGGATACAGGATCGGGGGTTGAAAGTTATTTTTTTTTAGGAGATTAAAAGTCACTGACCACCCTCTTCTGGCTTAAAAAGTTTCAGCAAAGAGATATGCAGTTATTCTAATATTCTTCCCTTTGTAGGTAATGGATTTCTTATGTCTGGCTGCTTTCAGAATTTTCTCCTTCATATTAACTTTAGTGAAGTTAATTATGATATGCCTGGGGATGTCTTATTGGAATTGAGTCATGCTAGGCTTCTGAAACTGTCTGCTATCGAATTTCAGAATGTCTTGGCATGTCAGGAAATTTTTCTTTCATAATTTCATGCAGAAGGGCCTCCTTGCCCTGTGAGGCCACTTCATCACTTTCAGGGATTCTAATGAAGTGGATATTAGCCTTCTTCAAATTATCCCAGAGCTGTCCGAGAGAATGATCTGTTTTTGTTCTCCATTTCTCTTCTCTTTGTGAGTTTGGGAGCATTCAAAAGCTTTGTCTTCAATGTCAGAGATCCTTTCTTCTGCTTGCTTGACTTTGTTACTGAGGGATTCTACTGTATTTTTCAGATCTTTGAAGGCTGAAAATTCTTGCTTCAGTACTTCAAAATATTTGGTGGTTTTGTCTTTAAATTCATTAAATTCTTGAGACAACTTTTGAATTTCTCCTTGAATTTCTAATTCCAACTTTTGAATTGCTCTTCGAATTTCTAATTCCAAATTTTCCTCCATTCTATTAATCTTGTTTGCAATCCAAATTCTGAATTCGATTTCTGACATCTCAGCCAGCTGTTTACGAATGGGATCTTCAGTTACATCTGCCATATCTTTCTTTGGGGACTTGATCTATTCTAGTTATTCATGTTACCAGAGTTTTCCCACTGATTATGCCCATGATTACTTTACACCATTTGACTTTTCCCCTGGAGCTTTGTTGATGACTCATATAGTGCTATGGCCTGAGAAACTGGGGACCTGTTTGGTGTGGTGGGGCTAAATGGTTTTGTCTTGTTTTCAGTTGGTCTCTGTCTGACCCTAGTGAAACAGTTACTCTGGGTTAAAGTCTCAGCTTTCGAGAAATACCAGCAATTAATTCACCCCACCCTCCACAGGCAACGTTTGGAAAAGTAAAATCAAACCTTCCTACAACCACACACCTAGGGCACCACTTGACTAGTCCTCGGTTGGCTCAGTTCAAAAAGTCCAAATCAATTATCTCAGTCAGCACTTGTCTCAGGTGTGAGAGTTTAAAAGGTCTCTGGCAACTGGATTGCAGGGGTCTGTTGACAACTCAAATATGACTTGCTCCGGTGCTCCGTGTAGTCAGGAGGACCCACACAGCAAATAGATTCGTCTGGGAAGGTTTATGCCTCCTTTCCCACCTTGCACCTCTGTGACAGCCAGTCACTGATAGCCCTGCAGTGACCCAGTTGTCTCTAGTGAGCAGATACTCCAGGGTTTTGCACTTGCTCAAATCACAAGGAAATCTATATCTGCTCAGCCAGGCTGCTGTTCTCTGTCTCTATCCAGCAGGGAGAGGTGAGGCCTGACAGTGCTTGATGGAGGCTGCAGGGTGTTCACTTAGTTCCAGCCCCACCCCTGTTTGATGTTACTGACATAACAGAACAACTTTATGGGAATTTGTTTCTATGTCTGGTAAATTCCCTTGCAGAAGAGAAGCTGTTTTGAGTTCCCAGAACCTGTGCCCCAGGCCCTGTCTTTATTCCTGCAGGTTTGTATTTGCAGCAGGGTTAGCTGTCATCTCTAGCCTCCTGCTTGTTCTTGTTGAATGTGACAATTGGAGTTAGGGAAAATAGCCAACCCGAGGATTTAGCAAACCACCAAACTCATTTAGGCCAAATGAGGAAATAGAGAGATAAAAAGGTTAGCAGGCATAAAAGTGCACAGACACACAATCAAAAACACATAGACATACAGACAATAGCAAAAAAAAAAAACACAACTACAATAAAAATAATGATAATCATAAGATAATTGGGAAAAAAAGGTAAAAAACAAACAAAACGAGCAAATAAAAAAACCTCTAGAAAAACCTCTATCTGATGTAAGCACTCTCAGAAACTGTAAGAAGGGAAGAAGAGGAAGAGAGAAGGGAAAAAGGAGAAAAAAAAGTGGTGTTCATAAAAAAATTAAAAAAGAAGGAAAAATTAAAATAAAAAATATAAATAATAATGAAAATTAACAATAGCTCCTCCAAGAAAGTGATGAGGAAAAGAAAAAAAAAAGGCACCAACCACAAAAATATTATTCTTGTATATATGTAGAAATATACATCTAAATGTATGATGTAAGGATCAGCTTTCGTAGAAATATATTTATAATGCAATATACTTTCTGGACACCAGGTAGTGCTGTGAGTGGTTCCCAGACTTATACCTGGTTCACAGTTTACACTGTTACCATGGTAAACACACTACCTGGATGATTGCCATTTTGGAGTTTCTGTAAAAGTTTATTACCTAATATTGTCCAACCTCAGCTGCTCTGTTCCAGACAGCACTCCTATCTGACCTCCCAACTCAGTACAGGAGTCCACGCTTCACAAATCTTTCCACTCTGCTCCCATGTTCTCCTGTAAACTGGCAACTGCAATCTGCCGTGGGGGAGGGTGCTGGCTGCCGCTGGCTTTAGCTGTTGCCAGCTCCCACGGCTGCAGTGCACGGAGACCTTATCCTCAGTTTTTATGGCTCACAGTTTCACTTTTGAATCTGGAGTTTTGAGTCCAGCCACCCGCCAGTTCACTGCACAGCCTGAACTGCCAGCCCACACCAATATTTCCCACCAGGAATGGTCCAGTCTATTTAATCACTCCAGTTGTTCTCGGCAAAGGTGTACGCCATTTTGGACAATTCAAAATGTCTGTTTCCCAGGTGGGATCCCTTCCCTTCAATTTTCCATCGGGTTGCCTAGCCCCTTGTGGCTCTGAGCGTGACCCCTTTTGGGTCGCTAAACTCAGCCGAGGAATAAATTTTCATCAATTGGGTTTTGCCTAGAATTACAAACTGCTGACCTCCGTGAGGGGCCTGCTGGCCAGCTCGGCCAAACAGGGAAAATCTCTACAATAGAGTCCATGGTTTTAAATTACACCTCATGTACAGCAATCTGCCAATTTGCTGCGTGTCTCTAGCTGTCTGTCCACACAAACAATCCACTTGGGGAAAAGGTCCAGACCCCCCTTCCTCTCACCTGATGACCTGGGAGAGGTGGGCAACACGTCCATCCAGTCCGTCATCATGCTCTGCCTCCCAACAAATTCTAATAAAATAATAATAAGCACTTCTACTAAAATCTGCTTTCCTGATTCTTATTCTATGTGCATAAAAGATCTTTTTCCTTACCCTTTCTGGACTAGTCTCAAATCATGATGAAATTTTTTAAAATTTAAGTTGTATAGTCTATAAAATAACATCACAAGTTTGTTTACATATGTTCTTAAGTTTTTTCTACTATTATCAAGTATTTTTTTTTTTTTTTTTAGACCAAGTCTATGTTGCCCTCAGTAGAATGCCATAGCATTTCAGCTCACGGCAACCTCTAACTCTTGGGCTTAAGCGATTCTCTTGCCTCAGCCTCCCAAGTAGCTGAGACTACAGGTGCCCACCACAACACCCCGCTATTTTTTTTATTGCAGTTGTAGTTTTTTAGTTGGCCTGGGCTGGTTTCCAACCCGCCAGCCCTGGTGTATGCTGCCAGTGCCATAACCACTGAGCTATGGGTGCGGAGCCTATTATCAAGTATCCTTACTTGACACTATTATTGTGAAGTATATTCTGTTCACTATCTACTAAGTCATACCTGTTTAATAACTCAAGTAAGACAATTCTTTTGGGTGAGTGCAGTAGCTCATGCCTGTAATCCTAGTACTTTGGGAGGCTAAGGTGAGAGGATCACTTGAACTCTGGAGTTGAAGACCAGCTTGGGCAAGAGCAAGATCCCATCTCCACCAAAAATAGAAAAAATTAGTCAGGTGTGGCCGCAGATGTCTGTAGTCCCAGCTACTCAGGAGGCTGAGGGAGGAAGATCACTTGAGCCCCTGAAGATTGAGGTTGCAGTGAACAATGGTGACACCACTGCACAATAGCCAGGGGCAACAGAAAGAGACTCTTTGACACACACCCAAAAGACCACTGTTTCAATCCCAACACAGGAATACTTTTGCATCTCTTGAAGAAGAAAAAGCATGCTTTTTCCTTATAGACAATAGGTCTGTGGAAAACAAATGTTATGTCTTTTTACTTAAGTACCAGAGAGCCTCCTGGATTTGTGCTTTGAGGAATGGAATTCACACTGAAACTAGTATCAGCAGAGGTTATGCGAATCAACAACCTTGATAGAAAGGTAAGGATGGAATTTGTAGGCAATTTTTGTGTGGCTATATGAACTCTGTGGCTTGAAATAGCTTTATACTAGATTTCTTCCTGGTCTTGTCTATCTATGTATAGTATCTACTTTCTTATTTTTCAATTTTATTCCATATGTACATAAGAGTTTATATATTTTTAATCAGGACATTATTATTGTATATATTTATGAAGTACAGAGTGATATTTTGATAAATATCAAATAATGATTAAAGGTAATTAGCACATTCATCACCACAAACATTTATCATTTCTTTGTGTTGGGAACATTTAAGATCTCTTTTTCAGCTGTTTGAAAATATACAGCAAATCATTGTTAACTACACTCATCCTATGGTTCTGCGTAGAATACTAGAACTTATACCTCCTATCTAGGTATAATTTTGTATCCTTTTAATAGATCTCTCCCTATGTTTCCTCCACCCTCCCCTTCTCAGCCTGTAGTAACCAGTACTCTACTCTCTGCTTCTCTGAGCACTTTTTTAGTGTCCATATATGAGTGAAAACATGAGGCATTGGTTTTCCTGTGCCTGACTTGTTTCACTCCAGGCTTATCCATGTTGTTGCACATAGTGGCATTAATTTTCTTTTCTTTTCTTTCTTTCTTTTTTTTTTTGAGACAAGGCCTCACTGTGTTTCCCAGGCTGGAGTGCAGTGGTAAGATCACAGCTCACTATAGCCTGGAACTCCTGGGCTCAAGCAATCCTCTTGCCTCAGCTTTCTAAGTATTTGGAACTACAGTCAGGTGCCACTATTCCTAGGTATTTAAAAATTTATTTTTATAGAGACAGAATCTTTCTATGTTGCCCAGGCTAGTCTCTAACTCCTGCTCTTATGTGATACCCCTGCCTCAGCCTCCTGAAGTACTAGGCTTGCAAATGTGAGCCACCATGCTCTGCTAGAATTTCATTCTTTTTTTTTTTTTTTTTTTTTTTTTGAGACAGAGCTTCAAGCCGTCACCCTGGGTAGAGTGCTGTAGCATCACAGCTCACAGCAACCTCCAACTCCTGGGCTCAAGCAATTCTCCTGCCTCTGTCTCCCAAGTAGCTGGGACCACAGGTGCGCGGCACAATTCGCAGCCGTCATTGTTGTCTGGCGGGCCCAGGCTGGATTTGAACCCACCAGCTCAGGCTACACTAATTTACATTTCCATTAACAGTGTATAACAGTACCTAACAAATGCAATCAAAGTAACCTGGTTTCTTGCACCCTCAATCAATCCTCAACAATAAAAAAAGAAAAAAGAAAAATGAGTCCCTCTTTGCCTGCCAACACTTGTTATTTATTTATTGTGTTTTTAATAATAGCTATTCTAATTGGGGTAAGATACCTCATTGTGGAGTAGATTTGCATTTCTCTGATTATTAGTGATGTGGCTGAATTTTCCACATATCTGTTGGCCATTTGTATTTCTTTGGTGAAATATCTCTTCAGTTCATTCACTCACTTTTAAACCAGATTTTCATTTGCTTGTTTTGAGTTGTTTGAGTTTCTTGTATTTAATACATTCTGGATATCAAGCTCTTGTTGGATAAATAGTTTACAAATGTTATCTCCCATTTTACAGGTTGTTTCTTCACTAAGTTCATTGTTTCCTTGGCTGGGCAGAAGCTTGATATAATCTTATTTATTTATTTATTTATTTATTTATTTTTGAGACAGAGTCTTACTTTATTGCCCTTGGTAGAGTACCATGGTGTCACAGCTCACATCAACCTCCGACTCCTTGGCTTAGGCAATTCTCTTGCATCAGCCTCCCAAGTAGCTGGGATTACAGGCGCCCACCACAAAGTCCAGCTATTTTTTGGTTGTAGCCGTCATTGTTGTTTGGCAGGTCCAGCGCCTTAGCCACTTGAGCCACAGGCGCTGAGCCATCTTTTAGGTTTTTAAGTATGTAAGATCATGGTGTCTGTAAACAGAGAAAATGTGACTTCTTCTTTCCCAATCTGGATCTCCCCCTTTCTGTTGCCTAATTGTTCTTTGTAGAACTTCCAATACTGTATTGAAGGGAAGTGGTGTAAGTGAGCATCCTTGTCTTGTTTCAGTTCTTTGAGGATAAGCTTTAAATTTTTCCCAATTCCATATGATGAAAGCTACAAATCTGTCACATATGGCCCATTGCATTGAAGTACGTTCCTTCTATACTTAATTTGTTGAGTTTTTTTAAAAACCTCTCATGTTGAATTTTATTGAATACATTTTCCGCTTTTATTGAGATGATCGTATGTTTTTTCCTTCATACTATTGATTTGTTGTATTGCATTTATTGATTCTCATATGTTGAACAATCCTTGCATCTCTGGGATTAATTTCAGTGACTATGGTGTATAATTTTTTTATGTACTATTGGATTTGGGTTGCTAATATATTTTTAAAGATCTTTGCAACTATGTTCATCAGAGACACTGTCCTATAGTTTTCTTTGCTAGCTGTATCCTTATATGGTTTTGGATTCAGGCCAATGCTGGCCTCATAGAATGAATTTGGAAGAATTCCCAACTCTCTTAAGTTTTAGAATAGTCTGTGACAAATTGGTAGAATTCAGCAGTGAAAACATCCATTCCTGAGCTGTTCTTTGTTGGGAGATATTTGGTACTAACCTAGTATCATTACTCAGTATATTTGTCTGTTTAGGCTGTTTATTTTTTCTTGGTTGAATCTTGGTAGGTTATGTGTCCAAAATTTCCCTGGGTTTTCTATTTTGTTGGTGTATAGTTTTTCATAATAGTCTTTAATAATCCTCAGTATGTTTTTGGGGTGAACTGTGTTTGTCTCCTTTTTTTGTTTCTGATTTTATTTGGGTCTTTTTTTAATGCAGTCAAGATATGCACCAGCTACCTGGAAGGCTGAGGCAGAAGGACTGCTTGAACTCAGGAGGGTGAGGCTGCAGTGAGCTATGATGATGCTATTGCATGCTATCTAGGACGATGGAGCAAGACCCTGTCTCAAAAACAAACAAACAAAAAAACCCACACCCAAACCAACTTTTCTTTTTGTTGATGTTTTGTACTTTTTTTTTTAGTCTATATTTTGTTTACTTTTGCTCTTTTATGTCTTTCCTTCTATTAATTTTATGTTTGGTTTATTATTATTTTTTTTACTATAGAATTATATTTTATTTTGTGTAAAAACCCACAGTAATTTTGGAGGGCTATAATTAAGATTTAATAGCATTATAATTCTAATGAATAACTTAAATATCCTCTTGAAATAAACATAATAATATTTTATGGATATTTTAGAACCCCAGTATTAAGACTACAATACATACTAGCCTATATCTATCACCAATGACTCATACTATTTCTTTCTAATGAATTGACCATTACATTTCCAAAGTTCTGAAATGGCCAACAGACCATAGAAAGATAATTTAGGCTCCTGCTTGAAATGAACAGCTTCAGCAAACTGCTGACCTTGATTCAGGGCCAACAACATTTGGTTTATTTTTGTTTTCCTTGTTTTGTGCTTTGTGCTTTGAGAATCAATAAATGCAATACAACGAATCAAAAGTATGAAGGGAAAAACATACGATCATCTCAATAAGTGCTTTGTTTGGTTCTTTATTTGAAATTTTTCTACTTTTTTTTTTTTTTTTTTGCTATTGGCACTTAGTACTGCTTTTGCTGTTTTCCATAGGTTTTTGGTATATTGTGTTTCCATTTTTATTCTTTTGAAGAAAATTTAAAATTTTTTATTCTTTAAGCTATTGGTTATTCAGAAGCATGTTTTTAAAATTTCCATGTGTTTCTCTATTCACACAGTGAGGGGTGGGAGACGGGGAGAGCTGAAAAAGGGAAGGAGAAAAGGTGTGGGGGGTCAAGATGGGGTTCACCTTTTGGGAGCGGGACACAAATATAAGAGGGTCCTTATCTAACAAAAGCAATTAATGTAACCTGCTTCTGTGTACCCTCAATGAATCCCCAACAATAAAAAAAAACAAAAACAAAAAAAGTCCATGTGTTGTTTGTATAGCTTCCAAATTTCCTCATTACTGATTTCTAGTTTTATTTCATTTCAGCTTGAATACTTGATATTATTTCCATTTAAAAAAATTTGTTGAGACTTGTTTTGTGTCCTAACATGTGGTCTATCCTGGAGAATGTTACATGTACTGATGTGTACTCTCAAGTGTTGCATAAATGTTCTGAATGTATCTGTTAGGCCCACTGGGTCAATGGTGTGGGTGAAGTTCAGAATTTGTCGATTTTCTGTCCAGATAATCTGTCCAGTGCTACAAGTGGGGTGTAGTAGTCCCCAGCTATTATTAGAGTCTATCTCTTCCTTTAGCTCTGGGTCCATATGTAGTTACAATTATTATGTCTGCTTGCTGAATTGATCCTTTTATCATTACATAATAAATTCTTTTGCCTCTTTTTGTATCTTTTGATTTAAAGTCTATTTTATCTGATATAAATATAGTTACTTTTGCTTGTTTGGGGAGTGTGTTTGTTTCCATTCCGTTCGAGTGTGTGTTTGTTTCCATTCTGTTAGTGTGGAATATCTTTTTCCATCCCTTTACTTTCAGTCTTGTATGTGTTTTAATAGGTGAAGTGACTTTTCTGAAGGAAATATATAGTTAGTACTGATTTATTATCCAATTAGCCAGTTTATATATTTTAATTCAGAACTTCAGACCACTTACATTCAAGGTTGCTACCCATAGGTATGACCTACTCCTACCATTTTGTTGATTGTTTTTGATTATTTCCTAAATACTCTCATTTATCTTTGCAGTTTGATGGTTTCCTGCAGCATTAAAGTTTGATGACTGGCGTCACACAGCTCACAGCAACCTCCAACTCCTGGGCTTAGACGATTCCCTTGCCCAAGCCTCCCAGTAGCTGGGACTACAGGCGCCCACCACTATGCCTGGCTATTTTTTTGTTGCAGTTTGGCCTGGGCTGGGTTTGAACCCACCACCCTCGGTATATGGGGCCAGAGCCCTGCCTACTGAGTTACAGGTGTCTCCCATTCTGTTTCTCTTTTATATATCTGTTCCACTAGAAAGTTTTATTCTTTTGTCACTTTTAATGATGGCAGCTATCATCCTTTGGTCTTCTATTTCTGGACAGAGAATTACCTTAAGCATTTCTTACAAGGCTGGTCAAGTGGTAATGAATTCTCTCAGGTTTTGCTTATGTGGGAAAGACTAATTCTTTATTTCTGAAATATAGCTTTATGCTGACTATAGTATTCTTATTTATTTCTTTATTTATTTATTTTTGAGACAGAGTCTCACTTTATTGCCCGTGGTAGAAGTACTGTGGCATTACAGCTCATAGCAATCTCAAACTCCTGGGCGTAGGCGATTCTCTTGCCTCAGCTTCCTGACTAGCTGGGACTATAGGTGCCTGCCACAATGTCCAGCTATTTTTTTTTTGCAGTTTGTTCGAGGCTGGGTTTGAACTCGCCACTCTCGGTGTATGGGGCCGGCGCCCTATTCACTGAGCCACAAAGTAAAACACATACAGGGTTAAAATAATTTAAAAGGATAAAAGGTGCATTTCAGGTATCTATTTTGAGCTCCACATCCCTCTCACCAGGGACGATCCCAATTTCACACAGACTTATGACTATGTTTCTATAAATACTTTTGTATGTAGTCTTAATATTTCTAGAAGAAAATCTAAAAACCACAATCAGGAAGTTTCATATATAATGTTCTGCCCCCCTTTTTGGTGGATGACATTTTAGCATTTAGGAAAGCCGAAGCAAACAGAATAGAAAAGTATAATAACATAAAAATATTGGACTTTCTTGTAACATGAATTAACAAATTTGAAAAAAAGGGCAATTTTATTATAACTCAATTGGTTAAAGCTTAACATACAGAATATGTAATAAGTATATAAAAAAAACTACAAAACAAATGGTAAAATCTGAATCAAGTGCTTGAAATATATAATGCAAATCAACTAAATAGGTATTCTTTTAATGCTAATTTTATAAATAAGAAAATTGAGCCTAAAGTAGGTAAATAGTTTTCCCAAGGTACTAAGAGGTAGCAAAGTCAGGATTCAAACTCCAAAAATCTGGTTCCTGCGGGTACACTCATAACTACTTGAGTGCCTGTCAAAAGAAAAGATAGTTTATACCAAGAGAAATAAAAATAGGAAATCAACATGTAGAAAAAAATTCAACTTTATTGCTAATTGTAAAATACAAATTAAAACAACTATTTATACTCCTATGTGAGACTTCTTTGCAAAATAAAAGAAAAATGAAAAACCCTATGTTGATGATTCTGCTGGGATACATTTATGCATTTCTAAGTTGTACAATAAAAATTGGCTCAATCTTTCTAAGAAGCAATTTAGCTACATACAGAGTCTTAAAACCAATTATAATCTTTAATCTAGTAATCCCATACTAAAAATTAATTTAACAACATAATTCACAAAATAAAAACAGAAGCTGTGACAAAGATAGAGGAATATTAGATTTGCTGAAAGAGAAAAAAGAAGAATAAAAGAAACTGGAAAGAATGTAACTAAATTATCTGGTAGCAACTAGAAACAATATAATATGAGTCAGTAAGAATGATGACAATATTGCCGTATGTAAAGTACATAAAAGTAAAAACATAATAAATGTATATATCATGATTATATTTAATGTTAAGCCACGTATCTATGCAGGGATTGAGAAGAAATCATATCTCAACTTGATCAATTATGTTTAAGTTTTGCCTCAGTTTACTTTGTGCTGCTATATCAGAATACCTGGTATACCAGAATAGCAATTTTCAGAATACCTGAAACTGGGTAATTTATTAATAGAAAGAACAGACATTTATTTCTTATAGTTAGGGAGGTTGGAAAGTCCAAGGTCAAGAAGCTCACATCTAGCCAGGGCTTTCTTAGCTGTGTCATCCCACAATGGCAGGTGAAAGGGCAAGACAGTATAAGGGAGAGCAAGAGATTGAACTTGCAGCCTCAGGCCCTTTTATAATCAGTATTAATGCATTCTCAAGGATGGATCGCTCATGACCTAAATACCTTCCATTAAGCTCCACCTACCACCACTAAGGCATTAGGGATTATGCCTTTCTAGCACATGCTTTTTGGGGATATATGCAAACCATAGGACATCTGTAGGTAAAAAAAATAATGGGTATATCTTTGGAAAACACTTAAACAATTACTCCCCAAATGTAAAAATCTCCTTATAAGATTAGACTTATTGGCCTGGTGCAGCACCTCATGTCTGCAATCCCAGCACTTTAGGAAGCCTAGGCATGAGGAATGCTTGAGTCCAGAAAAGGTCAAGACCATCCTGGGCAACATTGCAAGAGCATGTCTCTACAAAAAGTAAATTAAAACAAAATCAGCTGAACATGGTGGTGTGCATATGTAGTTAGTCCCTGCTACTCAGGGAGCTGAGCAAGGAAGATCACTTGAGTTCAGGAATTGGAGGTTGCAGTGAGCTGTGATTATGCCACTGCACTCTAGCTCAGGAAATAGAGCATTTCTGTCTCATAAGAAATGAAAAAAAAAAAAAAAAATAGATTTGTCCTACTGTTATTTTAAATTTGAATAAAATTCCCAGAATTAATACTGATTGGGATTTCTAACAGTTAAATCAATGTTTCCTACTGGAATAATAGTGTCAGTATAAAATAAGTGTGAGAAATAATAAGGAATTTAATAGATTTAATAGACTAAATGGTAAATAACTGTAGTACTTCTGGGACAGGACAAGTAATGATGAAAAATGAGAAAATTTGAAGTCTATGAGAATAGGAGCTTACCTGCTTCAAAGTCGCTATGAAGCGAGTTATATATTCCACAGTAACTGGGTCCTCCACTGTAAGCTTATGGCTCTGACACTCCACACGAGCTCTGTTTATCACTACTCTGGCATCAGCAGTCAGTCCTATACAAATAATGAAAACTTAATAAAAATGTATTTTTTTTTGGAAAAAATGTATTTTTTAATACATTTTCCTTTGTCAAATGGGTTTTAGCCATCATGAAATCTTTCTTATAAAATTTCTTTTTCCTCAATATATGTGGATTTGTAAAATGAAGTGTCACCTGTATGACCTTCTGATTTATTCTCTTTAAAACTTAATTTGAAGCATTCTTACTTAGTTTTTAAAGAAAATGATTTTAAGGAATAATTAAACACTAATAGTAAGCTGGACTTCTTATGAAAACAGAACCAGTATTACTTCATTATCAAACATGTATCAATGAAATTCAAACTGCATTCGAAACAACTGTGACATGTCTCTTCTCAGTTTTTTTGTCTTAAAACTATGTTTGAAAATCAAGACTGTTAACAAAAGGAAAACACTTGACATCATTTTGTAATACCAAACAGCATGGTGTTGATCCTTAACACTTCTACAAGAAAACAATGTGTTTCTATCAAAAGAGTAATACACTGACCACAAACTTTAACTGTTGAAACGGTTGAAAACATTTCTATTAAGGACTTCTTCTCCATTTGATTTTTCTATGGCTATATTGCTTCCCTATTGCCTTACTACTATCTAAATTGCAAATAAAATTCATTCACAAAATTATGGAATTGTAGCTATTCTCACAGACACCAGTCTTTTGCAGTAAGAAAATCTTTGTTTCCCTGAAACACCAATTCTAATACTATTTATATAAACCTAGAAGAATCTTCAATCCCTGAAGACAGTTAATATGAATATACCACTGTTAACAATTACTCAGACACTCATGGGTTGAGTAGGAATTGTGATCAGATACTCAGTTAAAGGAAGAGAAAGCGATCTCTTCTCTTTGCAAATATTATGAAAAAGAAATGGCAAGAGATTAACTTAGTTTATCCTACAGATTAACTCTACTCAGTTAGAAATATGATCAAATAGAAATTTCTAAGCATTTCCCCTTTACAATGTGCATGTGATCCAAACCTGAAGAAACATTAAAGTAACATTGTAGTAATTGATTCAAATTAATAAAAAACTAGCGATAAATATATCAAACTACAAGAGCAATATAGTTGTATGTATGTGTTCTGTTTTTAATATAAGTAGCAATTACACCAATTAAAAGAGAAAAAATTACAATTTCATTTTGTTTATAAGCAAACCATCTATAGAAGAATCTAGTCCAGCAATTTTAAATTTATACAGGCTTAGCATCCCCCATCCAAAATGCTTAAGATCAGAGAAGTGGCAAATAAGCATCTATAAATGTGTCCAACATAACCAATCAGAAAGAAAACAGAAATTAAAGCCACCTACATATCACTAGATATCATTAAAATAAAAAATAGTAACAACATCAAAAGCTACTGAAGATACAGAGAAAATAAATTTCTCAGACACTTCTAGCTAAAATTTTAAATAGCATAGCCACTCTAAAATACAATTTGGCAGTGTTTCATAACACTAAGTAAGCATTACCATACAATCGAGCAAATGCACTCTTAGAAACTTATTCCAGAGAGAGGAAATCCTACATTCAAAAAACTTTTACACAAATGCTCATAGCAGCTTTGTATGTAATAGCCTAAAACTGGAAATAACCCAAATGTCCTTCAGTGGGAGAGTTAACAAACTGTGGTGCATTCATACAATGGATTACTATTCAGTAATAAAAAAAATGTACTGTTGATTCAAGCAATGATTTGGATAAATTATAAGGGAATTATACTGAATTTTTAAAAAGGACATTCTGAAAAAGGTTATGTATCATATGAATTTATCCATATAACATTCTCAAAATGACAAAGTTAAAGGCATGGAGAATAGATAGTGGTTTCCGGAGATTAAAGATGAAGAGAAGAAATGTCATCTCTACCTTAATTGCAGAGATGGTTACACGAAACTACACATGAGGTAAGTGTAATATAACCACACAAATGGTAGGGGTCTTCAGTTTATGGCTACCACTGTCTTTCCAGGTCTCTGTGACCCCATCTTTTTTCTCCCCAGAACCTCTCAGTCTCATGGAAAAGCCACTGAAATGACTAAAGAGGCTAAACTCTGTAGCAAGAGGTGAAATGTAACACAGAGTTAAATCAATTCAAATAGAGACATAGGTGTAAATGTATGTAGAACTGGTAAAAATCTGAATTAACTCTTCGTTCTTTATGAATGGCAATTTACTGGTTTTGAAGATGTTAACACTGGGAGAGACTTGGTAAAAGCAGACTTTCATGTGTTTTTGGTAACTTCTGAATCTGTAATTATTTGAAAGCAAAAAAAATTTTTTTTTTTTTTTTTTTTTTAGAGACAAGAGTCTCACTTTTGTCACCCTCAGTAGAGTGCTGTGGCGTCACAGCTCATAGCAACCTCCAGCTCCTGGGCTTAGGTGAGATTCTCTTGCCTCAGCCTCCTGAGAAGCTGAGACTATAGGCACCTGCCACAACGCCCGGCTATTTTTTTGTTGTTGCAGTTTGGCAGGGGCTGGGTTTGAACCCACCACCCTCAGTATTATGGGACCAGTACCCTACTCATTAAGCCACAGGCACCGCCCAAAAATGAAAAGTTTTTAAAAGAAAACAGCTATCCAAAGTTTTAAGTAAGGCAATGTATTAATAATATATATTTTTTAACATTTATGCTTTAGCAAAGCTCATCATCAGATATCCTGGTTTACAAAGTTGAGATTTTTCTTTAAAAATATATGGTACATTGTGTTTTTAGTAAGAAATGAAGTATAACTACATGTTATATTCATATGGCACAATGCAGCACTGAGGCTAATTGTGTTGCCCAACTACACTTAGACACGACGCATCACTATCATACATCCATAAGTACCTGCAAAAGCCATGCACACGTGGTCATCAAGGGCACAAATTTTCCTCACAGTTCTTTCATCTTGAAGTTTGGCAACAGATTTTTTTTCTACCCCAAGCACAACTATATTGGTACCTCGAATTCCAACCTGCAAATTCATTTAAGAAAATACAATCAGTTGTCAGTTATAAGTATAGGATCAAGTTATTCTAATAAAAAGCTTTGGGATCAAGGCTTATTGATAAACAGTCAATTAAAATGAGAAAAGCAGACATCTAGAAAACAGCTGCATAGGTATAGGCATAGTGAAAGTTCATTTCCCAAAGTCAAAGCAAAAAAGACAAATAGGTAGAAATTTTCAAGAAAATACTGATTCTTAAATTACATGAGTATTCTAATCTCACACAATACATCTGAAAAAGTGCTACATAGAAACGCTAAGTCCTCACTTTATGTTGTTGATAGATTCTTAGAAACTGGCTGTAGATGAAACAACATATAACAAAATCAATTTTACTATAGGCTAATTAAAATAATAAATATCATAGGCTGATATAAATAAGAGTTAAGTTCCTGTGAAATATTTCTGGTCAGAAAAACCTTACCAAACTTCTAAATAAAGACCCCAAATGCTTCTAATATTATACTGAAATAGTCAGGTAATGTGATGCCTTCAGATTTGTTCAGTTGTTTAGGATTACTTTGGCTACTTAAGCTTTTTAAAAATTCTATATGAAATTTAATATTGCTTTTCCTAATTCTGAGGAAATTGATGTTGGTATTTTGATGGGAAATGCACTGAATCTGTAAATCATTTTGGGCAAGATAGGCATTTAAACATCATTAATTCTTCTAATCTATAAGCATGAGATGTCAAAAGCCCAAACAAAAAGGGATTTTTGAGAACAGTAAGTAAAAAGTGACTTGTCATCTACAAGGGAAGCCTCACAAAACTAGCAGTGTATTTGTTAACAGGACCATTGCAGAACTGGGGTGATAGATTCAAAGTGCCAAAAGAGAAAAACAAAAATCCTGTAAACCAAGAATGCTATACCCTTCAGAACTGAAGCAGAGAAAAAAGACTCAGACAAAGAAAAGCTGTGGAAGTTCATCATCACTAGATATGACTCATGGAAAAGCTAAATGGAATTCCTGAAGTTGAAATTAAAGGATGCTAACTAATAACATCAAAACACATGAAAATTTAAAATTCACTGTACAGACAGGAATGTAGTGAAATTCAGAATAACATATATACTTGAGAATAAGCCGAGTTTTTCAGCACAAAATTTTGGCTTATACTCAAGTATATACGGTACTTTACTATTGTGATGTATAAATCACTGTTAACTATAGTATAAAAATGATAAAAGTGCAAAAAATAACTATAGTTACCATAATTTGCTAAGATATATAAAAGTTGTAAATTGTGACATTAATAACATGAGGATGAGGAAGAGAAGTTAAAGTATAGAGTTTTCAGGCTCGGTGTCCATGGCACAGTAGTTATGGCACCAGCCACATACACTGAGGGTGGTAGGTTTAAACCTGGCCCGGGCCAGCTAAAGAACTGCAACAAAAAAATAGCCAGGCATTGTGGCAGGTGCCTGTAGTCCCAGCTACTTGGGAGGCTGAGGCAAGAGAATTGCTTAAGCCCAAGAGTTTGAGGTTGCTGTGAGTTGTGATTCCACCGTACTCTACAATGAGACTTTTCCTTAAAAAAAAAAGAGTATAGAGTTTTCATATGTGGTTGAAATTAAGTACTTATAAGTATAAAACAGACTCACATAAGATGTTTTATATAAGCCTTATGATAACCACAAAGAGAAAAACCTATGGTAGATAACACAAAAAAAATATCAAAACATACCAGTAAAAAAAATCATGAAATCATAAAGGAAGACAGTGAGGAAGAAAGGAACTACAAAACATTCAGAAAACAATTAAAATAGCAATAGTTAGTCCTTACTTACCTACAATTAAGTTTTAAATGCATTAAATTATCCAATCAAAAAACAATGAATGAATGAACTAAAAAAACAAAACAAAACCAAGATTCAACTCTATACTACTTACAAGAGACTCACTTGAGCTTTAAGGGCACACACAGGCAAAAACTGAATGGACGGGAAAAAATCCATGTAAATAACATGGTAAACAGACTAAGAATGGCTATACGTATACATGCAAAATAAATAAAAAACTGCCAGAAGAGTCAAAGAAGGTCTTTGATAAACAGATCAATTCATCAAGCACATACAACAATTATAAACATATGAATACTCAACATTAAAGCACCTAAGTATCTAAAGCAAATACTGTATTAGCAGAACTGAAGGGAGAAACAGTCTGAAAATGTAATAGCAAAAAACTTCAATGCCCCACTTTCAACAATAGATGGATTATCTAAACAGAAAAAACAATAAGGAAACAGTGGATTTGAATAATACTGTAGACCAAATGGATCTGACAGACATATACAGAATATTCTGTCCAAAAGCAGAACATACATTCTTTTCAAGTATGCACAAAACTGAAAGGTTCTGGACCCAAGGATAAAATCATTCTGAGACACAAGATGAAAAGAAGACAGAGATCCCATTCATGCAATGAAAGTGGCTTTTATTCCACCTGGAGTGCAGGTGGGGTGAGATTCCTGACTGTGGAGAAATCTACACGTGGGCTATGGTGGACAGGGATTTAAAGGGTGAGGGTAGCCTGGATTAGTGGCATTCCTATTTTCTGGGAGGGACATAAGGCTCATCCTTCCTGGGAGGGCAATAAATCTGACCCTGCCCGGGTGGGGCAAGTTTATTTGGGCAGGTACACCCGATTCTATCAAAAACATTTGCTAGGATACCTCATATGTTAGGTCACAAAATAAATCTTAACTTTAGCAAGACTGTAGTTATAGCAAGTATCTATTTTGATTACAATGCTATGGAACTAGAAATAAGTAACAGAAAAAAATATTAGAAAATTCCCAAATATCTAGAAATTAAATACATTCCTGAAAATCTAAAGTATCAAAGAATTAAAAGGGAATAATAAAAATCATGGGACAAATGAAGAAAGGAAATATATCAAATTCTATGAGCTGCAACAAAATGAGTTTGAAGAGTAAACTAACAACAAATGCCTACATTTAAGAAATAGATTTAAAATAAACAATGTAAACACCTCAAAGAGCTAGAAAAAGAAGAACAAATTAAGCCCAATTTTAACAGAAGGAAGGAAATAAAGATCAAAGCAGAAAACATAGAGGTGAGAAAAACATAAAAATAACAATAAAATTAAAAGCTGGTTTGTTTTGGAAAGATAAAAATCAACAAATCTTTAGTTAGACTAGGAAATAAGAAGATTCAATGAAAGCACAAATGTACAATGGAGGGCTAGAGACAGTTGAAAATCCACATTGTAACTACTGACTCCCCCAAAACTTAAACACTAATAGCTTACTGTTAACCAGAAGACAGATAACTTGTAGTTGATTAAGACATATTTTATATGTACTGATATGTATTATATACTGTATTCTAATAATATAAGCTAGAGAAAAAGAAATGCTACTGAGAACTTTATAAGGGGCTGGGTCTGATAGCTCACACCTGCAATCCTAGAACTCTGGGAGGCCAAGGCGGGTGGACTGCTTGAGGTTGTGAGTTTCAAACCATCATGAACAAAAATGAGACACTGTCTCTACCCAAAATAGAAAAACTACCTGTGCATTGTGGTAGGTGCCTATAAGTCCCAGCTACTTAAGAAGCTGATGCAGGAGGATTGCTTGAGCCCAAGGGCCTGAAGTTGATGTGAGCTGTGATGACACCACAGCACTTTACCCAGGGTAACAGAGTGAGATTCTATCTCAGAAAAGAAAAAGAAAAAGAAAAAGAAAATCATAAGGAAGAGAAAATATGTTTACTATTTATTAAGTGAAAATAGAACATGATAAAGTTTTTGAGTAGCTGAGGAGGAGGAAGAGGAAGCAGGAGAGGCAGACACTTGGTGTAACTTATTGAAAAAAAAAAATCAGTGTATAAGTGAACTTGTATTGTTCACAACTATATTGTTCAAGAGTTAACTGCATAAATGAAGTAGGAGACAGTAAAACTGATACCGGAGAAAATACAAAGAATCATAAAATATTAGTAATAGTGATGTACTATTAAATTGCATAGCTTAGAAGAAATGAGTAAGTTTATAGAAACATAATCCTACCAAAATGAAATCATGAAGAAATAGAAAATCTGAACAAAACAATAAGAGTAAGGAAACTGACTCAGTAAGGCAGCACTGCCATGAACGGGAAGTCCAGGATCTAATGGCTTCACTGGTGAATTTTACCAAACATTTAAAGAACATTAATACCAATCCTAAACTCCTCCAAAAAACTGGAGAGGATGAGTCCGTTCTGAACTCAAGCCAGACTTCTCTATGAGAAGAATGGCAAGATAATATTCCTCATGAACTCAGATGTAAAAATCCTCAACAAAATACTAGTAAAAGCACATTGAAAGGATAACATATCATTATCATGTGGGATTTATCCCTGGAATGCAAGGGGGATTCAATATATGTAAATCAACACATGTGATACACCATACCAACAGAATGAAAAATAAAAATCATACAAATTAAAACAAAAAGCACTTGACAAAATTCACCACCATTTCATGATAAAAACGTATTCAATTATGTATAGAAGTAACGTACCTTAATACTATAAAAGCCATGTATGATAAACCCACAGTTAACATCATACTCAACAGTGACGAGCTAAAAGCTTTTGTATTTAAGATCAGGAATAAGACTAAGATGGCGATTCTCATGACGTCTACTCAATATAGTACTAGAAGTCCTAGCCAGAGCAATGAGGCAAGAAAAAGAAATAAAAGTCCTCGAACTTTATTATTTTTTATTTTTTTATTTTTTGAGACAGAGCCTCAAACTGTCACCCTGGGTAGAGTGCCGTGGCATGACAGCTCACAGCAACCTCCAACTCCTGGGCTCAAGTGATTCTCTTGCCTCAACCTCCCAAGTAGCTGGGTCTATAGGCACCCGCCACAACGCCCACCTATTTTTTGGTTGCAGCCATCATTGTTGTTTGGCGGCCCAGGCTGGATTTGAACCCACCAGCTCAGGTGTATATGGCTGGCGCCTTAGCCACTTGAGTTACAGGCGTGGAGCCAAGGCCTCAAACTTTAAAAGGAAATAGTAGCTGAGTGTGATGGCTCATGCCTGTAATCCTAGCACCCGAGGTAGGTAGATTGCTTGAGCTCACGAGTTTGAGCTACAGGTGCAGAGCCAAGGCCTCAAACTTTAAAAGGAAACAGAAGCTGGGTGTGGTGGCTCATGCCTGTGATCCTAGCACCCGAGGTAGGTAGATTACTTGAGCTCACGAGTTTGAGACGAGCCTGAGCAAAGATGAGACCTCTTCTCTACTAAAAATAGAAAAATTGAGACAAGAGGATTGCTTGAGCCCAAGAGTTGGAGGTTGCTGTGAGCTATGACGCCACACTCTCTACCTAGGGTGACAGCTGGAGATTCTCAAAAAAAAAAAAAAAAAAGTAAAAAGTAAAATTATCTCCATAATATAATATAATATGATTTTATATACAGAAAATCCTAAAGCAGCAGTTCTCAACCTATGGGTCGCAACCCCTTTTTAACAATGAAAATACATTGCGGCATTTAGGAAGGTTGAGAACCACTGCTAAAGACATCAAAAGAAAGTTTATGAACTTACAATAAATTCAGTTAAGTTGCAAGATACAAAATCAACATACAAATCAGTTGCCTTTCTATACCCTAATGATAAACTAATGAAAAAAGAAATTAAGCAAACAATCCCATTTACAAGAGCATTGAAAAATAAAATGAAATATGTAACAATGTATTTAACCAAGGAGGTGGAGAGCTGTGCACTGACAACTAAATATGTTGATGTATTTGAAGACAACAAAAATGGAAAGATATCCCATGTTGATAAACTGGAAGAACATTCTTAAAAATGTCCATACTATGCAAAGCGATCTACATATTCAATGCCATCTCTATCAAAATTTCAACGACATTTTTCACATACACACACAAAAAAATCCTAAAATTCAGATGGACCTCCAAAAGACCTCACATCAATCTTAAAGAAGATAAAAACTAGGGGCATCACACTACCCAATATCAAAATATTCTCCACAGCTATAGTAATTAAAACAGCCTGGCACTGGCACAAAAACAGACATGTAGAACAATGGAACAGAAGAGAAGGTCAGCAAGAGATCCGTGCATTGACAATCAACTGACCTTTGATAGAGGTGCCAAAACACACGAGGAAAGATAGTCTCTCAAATAAATGGTGCTGGGAAAAATGAGTATACACATGCAAAAGAATGAAATAGAACCCTCACCTCATACCATGACAAAACAGCTTAAAATGTATTAAAAAATTAAAAGAGGTGAAATTATAAAACTGTAGGAAGAAAATGGGAAAAACTTTCTCTTTCAAGAACAAAGCATTTAATTAGGAAAGTCTGTGACAACAGGACCACATTCATGAGCATGAAGCATTCAAACTATTAGGTCATTTCAAAAGTTTTGTCCGTTTTTATGAGTCTACTTTAAACTGTAATATCTCAGTGAATATTTATTCAATTTAATTGAAATAAGTGCTATTCGAATCAGTGCACTTTTGCCAATGTACACAAGTCGATTAATTCCGTCGGCATAACAATTGGGCGCTCGGGATTCAATGAAGTCAATGAAGGCCGTTTTTGCTAGGTCCTGATTGGCAAAGGTTCTACCAGTGAGAAAGTTATTGAAGTGCTTGAAAAGATGGTAGTCGGTTGGCGAGAGGCCTGGGGAGTATGGTGGGTGGGGCAGAACTTCGACACTCAATTCCTTTAATTTTCGGACGGTGATTTGTGAGACGTGCAGCCGGGCGTTGTCGTGGAGCAGGATCGGACCTCTTCTGTTGACCAGTGCTGGCTGCTGCTGACGCAATTTTCGGTATATTTCGTCGATTTCCTCACAATAGGACTCTGCTGTGATGGTTTGGCCTGGTTGCAGAAAGTTATAGTGAATCACACCAGCTGCTGACCACCATACAGTAACCATGATCTTTTTTTGGTGGGGTTTCGCCTTTGGGAAGTGCCTGG
>CAUYPK010017584.1:0-12140 GCA_963574355.1 Loris lydekkerianus
GGAGGGAGGTTCCCTGTCCATCCCTGAGCAAGGGTATCCTGTATCAATACAAGGATTTTTCAAGGACTGACTACTTTTAGAGAAATCATGATCTTCTTCTAGAGGAAAAGATTATTTAATTAATGATTCCACTTGTCTGGAATCATTTCCCAGCAGAGAAAGAAAGAAAAGGAGAGAGAGGGATTTTGGCTACAGTATGACCTTGAACCACAGTTGGCACAGAGTCCCAAGGCAGCCCTAGGCAGTGAGCCTGTGGAGGGCACTTTGGGCTTATCCCCCCCCCCCCCCCCCAGGCCTTTCTGCCCTTGTAGGCCTCTTGGCCAGTCATGGGCAGGAGTAGCCTTCAAGATCTCTGAAATGCCTTCAAGTTCTTTCTTCTATTGTTTTCAGGAGTAGCAACTGGCTGCCTTTATTTGTGCTAATCTCTTTGGCAAAGGCTGCTTTCTCTCTTGATCACACTTTTTCATTCTGTATGACCAGGCTGAGAGTTTTCCAAATCTTTCCTCTTTGCTTACCTTTTGATTATAAATTCTGTTTTCAAAGCGTATTTTCCCTTATGCAGCTTAATATAAACAATTAAACTAGCTATTAAAGAGCCAGAATGCTTTGCTGCTTCGTTTCTTCTGCCAAATACCCTACTTTGTTGCTTTCAAGTTCAAGTTTTCAACAAAACCCCCAGGCATTGACACAGTTCAGGCAAGATTTTTGCCAGTTTATACAAAGATGGCTTTTACTCCAGGTTCCTTAATTCCATCTGAAACCTTGTCAGATATTTCTGTCAGCATTCTGGTCATTACTACTTAACCTATTGCTACAGAATTCCAAACTTTCCATGGTCTTATTGTCTTCTAAGCCCTCACCAGAATATAGGCTGTTTCTGACCTGGTCCTCCAGATTTTTTCAGCCATTGCTGAAAAAACCACTTCTACATTTTCAGTTATTTGTTATCAGCAATACTCCATTCCTGGCACCAATTTTCTGATCTAAATCTGTTTTCTGTTGGTTATGACAGAATACCGGAAACTGGGTAATTTAGAGACTAATGAAATGTATTGCTTATAGCTATGGAGGCTGAGAAGTGCAAGGTTGAGGGACCATTTGTAGTGACTGGTATTGGGGACTGGTATTGGGAACTCTGCAGAATTCTGTGGCAGCGCTGGCCATTACATGATGAGGGAATTAAACAAGCAAGCTTAGGTCTCTCTTCCTCTCCATATAAAAACCCCAATCCCACTCTTGTGATAAACCATAAATTCATTAACCCATTAGTCTATGAATCCATGAATGGACTAATCCATTTATTAGGGCAGAGCCCTCATGACCCAGTCATCTCCTGTAGACTTCACTTCTCAATACTGCCACATTCAGGGTTAAGTTTCAACGTGAGTTTCAGAGGCAACAAACATTCAAACTATTTCAAAAATATTTCTACTATTTTAGCTGGGTGCCTGTGCTCAGTGGTTATAGTGCTGGCCCTCAGCTCCAGGAATGGCAGGTTCTATCCCAGGCATGCGTAGCCAAAAAAAAAAAAAGAATAGTAGACAAAAGACAAGAAAAAAGAAACTATCCTTTCCCCCTTTCCCTTGGTGTATTTGTCAAAGATCATGCATGAATTTAATTCTGGGCTCTTGATTCCCTTGGTGTCAGTACCATACCCTGTTGGTTATTATGGCTTTGTAGTATATTATGAGATTAGGTAATGTGATGCCTTCTGCTTTGTTTTTTTTACTGCTTTGATTCTTTGGAGTAATTTGTGGTTTCTTAGAAATTTTAGGATTTTTTCTATTTCTGTGAAGAGTATTATATATATTTTGATAGGGATCAGATCAAATCTGTAACTCACTTTGGATAATATGGTCATTTAAAAAATATTAATTTTTCTAATCCGTAATGATGGGATGATGTTCCATTTTATTTTGCATCCTTTTCAATTTCTTATATTAGAGTTTTATGATTTCACTGCAGAGATCTTTGACTAACTTGGTAAAACTTATTCCTTGGTATTACATATTTTGTGGCTATTATAAAAGGAATTGTTTTGTTTTTCAATAGTTCATTACTCATGTACTGATTTTATATGTTGATTTAGTGTCCTGAAACTTTATAGAATTCATTTATCAGTTCTAACAGTTTTTTGTTTTTTTTTTTTAATGAAGTCTTTAGGTTTTTCTATATATAAAGTCATGTTATCATTATACAGTGACAATTTGACTTTCTCCTTTGTAATTTGGATTCCTTTTATTTTCTTCTCTTGCCTAATTGTTCTGGCTAAGACTTCCAGTACTATGTCAAATAAGAGTGGTGAAAGTGGATATCCTTTTCTTCTTCTAGTGTTCAAAATAAAAGTTTTAATTTTTTTAAAAAAATTTTACATATAGATGTGTTTATTAGGTTTCAATTTTTTTGCCTTCACAAAATTGAAAAGGCTTAAAATTTAATAACAATAACAATGTTTAAGATAAAGACTAGAAACAAAAACCTTCTAAAGAATGAATTAACATAAATACATTCAGAAAAGGAATCAGACAATTGCTACATCAAAATATTAAGCAATAATAATAATAATGCAAAGAAAGTCACATTCACATTATCAAATAAGAGTATTTCTATTATAGAATGCTTTGACTCTGAGATTCAGTATGGAGTTGTCAATTAACTTATTATTTTTAAGTATCAAAAAATATACAACTAATATTTATAAATAAAAGTAAAAGATAATTTCAAAAAACAGATCATGCCAAATCTTATAGACAATAGAAAAAGAAAAAATACTTCAAAATCATACTACTTGATCTGGGTACACCTGATATTAAAATTGGAGAAAATATGTTATTATAAAAGGGAAATTACAAATGTATGTCACTTATAAATGAGGATGCAATATCCTAAACAACATATTAACAAGTTAAATTAAAAATTAATGTTTAAGTAATGAACTTTGGTCAAAATGAAATTCAATTTATGTGAGAATTAGTCACTATTTTTTTTCTTTTGTTTTTGATTTTCTTCTTTTTCTTTCCCTCACCCCTTCCCTCCTTCTTTGTCTGCTCTTCCCTTCCCCCATGCTCCACCATGTCATTCATTGTTATTAATTATCTTCATATCAAAATTGAATACATAGGATTCATAGTTCTCCATTCATGTGATGCTTCACTAAGAATAATGTGTTCCACCTCCATCCAGGTTAGTACAAATGCTGCAAAATCTTCATTTTTTAAATGACTGAATAATATTCCATGGTATACATATACCATAGCTTACCGATTCATTCCTGGGCTGAAGGACATTTAGGTCTTTTCCACATTTTGGCAATTGTAAATTGGGCTGCGATAAACAGCCTAGTATGGGTGTCTTTATAATAAAAGGGGTTTTTTTCCTTCTGGATAGATGCCCAGTAATGGGATTGCAGGATCAAACGGGAGGTCTAGGTTGAATTCTTTGAGGTTTCTCCATACTTCCTTCCAAAAAGATTGTATTACTTTGCAGTCCCACCAGCAGTGTAAAAATGTTCCTTTCTTCACACATCTGCACCAGCATCAGCAGTTTTGAGATTTTGTGATATAGGCCATTCTTGCTGGGGTTAGGTGATATCTCAGGGTGGTTTTAATTTGCATTTCTCTAATAATTAGGGATGATGAGCATTTTTTCATATGTTTGCCAGTCATTCGTCTGTCATCTTTAGAGAAGATTCTATTCATCTCTCTTCCCCATTGAAATATGGGAATGTTGGTTTTGTTCTTGTGGATTAATTGAAGTTCTGTATAGATCCTGGTTATTAAGCGTTTGTCTGATTCAAAATACGCAAATATTCTTTTCCATTGTGTAGGTTGTCTATTTGCTTTGATTGTTGTCTCTTTGGGTGTACAGAAGCTTTTCAGTTTAATTAAATCCCATTTGTTTATTATTATTGTTGTTTCTATTGCCATGGCAGTCTTCCTCATAAAGTCTTTCCCTAGGCCCATATCTTCCAGTATTTTTCCTATTCTTTCTTTGAGGATTTTTATTGTTTCATGCCTTAAATTTAAGCCCTTTATCCATCTTGAATCAATTTTTGTGAATGGAGAAATGTACGGGTCCAGTTTCAGTCTTTTACATGTGAATATCCAATTCTCCCAACACCATTTATTGAATAGGGAGTCTTTCCCCCAGTGGACGCTCTTGTTTGGTTTATCAAAGATTATGTGGCTGTACATTGTTGGTTTCATTTTCTAGTTTTCTATTCATTTCCAAATGTCTATGTCTCTATTTTTGTTCCAGTACCATGCTGTCTTCACCACTATGGCCTTGTAATATAGCCTAAAATCTGGTATGGTGATACCCCCGGCTTTGTTTTTATTACTAAGTACTGCCTTAGCTATACAGATTTTTTTATGGTTCCATAAAAAATGCAGAATCATTTTTTCCAAGTCTTGAAAGTAGGATGTTGATATTTTAATAGGGATGGCATTGAATCAGTAAATTGCTCTGGGAAGTATAGACATTTTAACAATGTTGATTCTTCCCAGCCATGAGCATGGTATGTTCTTCCATTTGTTAATGTCCTCTACTATATCCTTTCTTAGGGTTTCATAATTTTCTTTATTCTGAAGGGAAATATTCATAATATTTCTTTATTATGAAGAGGTCCTTCATCTCTTTTGTTTGGTATATTCCTAAGTATTTAATTTTCTTTGGGCTATGGTGAAGGGAGTTGAGTCCTTAATTAACCACTCATCTTGGCTGTTGTTGGCATATACAAAGGCGACTGACTTGTGGACATTGATTTTATATCCTGAGACATGATTGTATTTTTTGATAACTTCCAGGAGTCTTTTGGTTGAGTCTTTAGAGTTCTCTCTATATAAGAGAGACATATCATCAGCAAAAAGGGAGAATTTGACCTCTCTGCTCCCATTCAGATGCCCTTTATTTTCTTGTCTTGTCTAATTGTATTGGCTAGAACTTCCAGGACTATGTTGAATAGTAATGGTGACAGAGGACAACCTTGTCTGATTCCAGTTCTAAGAGGAAAAGCTTTCAGTTTTACTCCATTCAGTAAAATATTAGTTGTGGGTTTGTCATAGATAGCTTCAATCAGTTTAAAAAATATGCCACCTATGCCTATACTCCTCAGTCTTCTAATTAGGAAAGGATGCTGGATTTTATCGAATGCTTTTTCTGCATCTACTGAGAGAATCACATAGTCTTTAGTTTTGCTTCTGTTGATATGGTTGATAATGTTTATAGACTTGCATAAGTTAAACCAGCCTTGCATCCCTGGGATGAAACCTACTTGATCATGATGTATGACTTTTTTGATGATAAGCTGTAATCTATTGACTAGGATTTTGTTGAGAATTTTTGCATCTATATTCATGAGTAAAATTGGTCTGAAATTCTCCTTTTAGTTGGGTCTTTTACTGGTTTTGGTATAATGATTTTGGTATCACGGTAGATGTTTGTTTCATAGAACATGTTGGGGGAGATTACTTCCTCCTCAAATTTTTGGAATAATTTCTGCAGTATAGGAATAAGGTCTTCTTTGGAAGTTTGACAAAATTCTCATGTGAAGCCATCTGGACCAGGGCATTTTTTTTTGTTGGAAGATTTTTTTATTGTTTCTTTGATCTTAGTGCTTGAAATTGGTCTGTTCAGGAGATCTATTTCATCTGGGGTAAGTCTAGGGAGAAGATGTGATTCCAAATATTGATCCATTTTTTTCACATTGTCAAATTTCTGGGCATAAAGTTTCTGGTAGTATTCAGAGATAATCTTTCAATTTTCAATTAAGAGCTTTCAATTTTTTTTTATTTAGTATGATATTACATGTCAGTTTATAAAAAATGGGCTTTATTGTATCACAATACATTCCTTCTATATCTAATTGTTTAGAATTTTTATCATAAAGAATGTTAAATTTTATCATATACTTTTTCTGCATCTGTTATAAATTGTACAGTTTTTTATTATTCATTCAGTTAATGTAATGTTTATTCATAGATTTGTATGTATTGAACCATCCTTGCATCCTTAGGATAAATACCACTTGATTATAGTGTAATATCTTTTTGATGTGCTTTTCAATTGAGTTTGTTGGTTTTTTATTGAAGATTTTGATATCTAAACTCATCAGGAATATTGGCCTGCTTGTGTTTTTTTTTTTTTCTTGTGTTCTTGTCTGGTTTTGGTATCAAGGTAATGCTGGCCTCATAGAATAAGCTGGGAAGAATTTCTTCCCTTTTAATTTTATGGACTAATTTAAGGACAAATTAGTTTTTCTTTAGATTTTTAGTAGAAGTGAGTAGTTAAGCCATTCAGTCCTAGGCTTTTCTTTGTAGGAAGACCTTTCATTACTGCTTCAATCTTCTTACATGTTATTGGTCTCTTCAACTGTTCTATTTCTTCCTGGCTTAATCTTAGTAGATTTCATGCATACAGAAATTTATCCATTTCTTTCTAGGTCTTCAAATCTGTTAGTGTGTATTTCTTCACAATAGTTTCTTCTAGTTTTTTTTTTTTTTTAATTTGTACAGTATCACCTGAAATTTTTTTTTAATTTCTATAGTATCACCTGAAATTTCTCCTTTTGAGTATTCATTTTTTTTAATTGAATCTTCTTTTTCTTAATTTGTCTAACTAGTGATTTGTTTATTTCATTTATCTTTTCAAAAACCTTTTTTTTTGTATTGTGCTTATAGTTGCTATTTCATTTCTCTTTCAATTTGTATTATCTCTTTACTTTTTATGTTTGGGGTTAGGATTATTTTTATTTTTGCATTGTCTTGAGGTTTATCATTAGATTATTTATCTGAAAATTTTATATTCCTTTGAAGTAATCATCACTGCTATTACCTTCTCTCTTAGTATTGCTTTTACTGTGTGTCTTATTAATTTCAAATAATATTTCCTTAGATTCAGCTTGAGATGTACACAGTAACTTCCTGGCTAGAAAATTACTATTTACCTGAAAATATGACACAATGGAAAGTGCACAAACTAACCTATTTAAGCTTACAACCATTTTGTTATTGCAAACATTTTAAATGATCACCATTCAAAGTTATTTTGGAAGGAATTGACATAGACTGTGCCTTTGACTTCTGAAAAATTAATCTTGGCTAGACTTTTTTTGTGTTTAGTTTATGGTAGTTTCAAATTTTGCTGATGGCTACATTAAAAATCCATACAAAAATAGCAGAAGATGGCCTTTTGCTCATAAATAAAAGTAAGAGAAAGATATTACTGTGACTTTATCTTCATTGACTTATGAATAGAATAAAAAGTATAACTTTCCTTTTTAAAGTTATTATCTTAAACTGCAGCCTAAGAAGTTTTAGATTGAGTTTAAAAACATTAGATGAATGCAAATAATTTCAGATTGAACAGGCAATGTTTTTCCATAGAAAGAACATAATAACTGTCAAAAGAGTCACCAATATTTAATTCAAAGATCATACATATAAACAGATTACTCTTCACACTGGAGACCTATTAATATGAGTAAGAGATGGTCTCTGACTCCAAGGAACTTTCAGTGGGGGATATATACAGGTTATAAATAAATATACATAATATCAGCTAAATACTTCAGACTTCTTTGTAGGTACATCCTCCCCTAGGCCAGCCTCTTCCTCTCACCAAACTCACACCTTTAAAATTTTAAAATATTGTTTCCAGTTCTTCAAAGTATGGTTGGTATTTTAATGGGAATTGCATTGAATCTGTAGATTGCTTTGGGTAGTATAGACATTGTAACAACGTTGATCCTTCCCAGCCAAGAGTGTGGGATGCTCTTTCATTTGTTGATATCTTCTGTTATTTCTTTTCTTAGAGTTTCATAATTCTCTGTGTAGAAGTCCTTCACCTCTTTTCTTAGGCATATTCTTAGATATTTTATTTTCTTTGAAGCTATGGTGAAGGGAATTGTGTCATTGATTAGCTTCTTGATTTGGCTGTTATTGGCACATACAAAGGCCCAGGAACATGTGGTTGAGTCTTTGGCATTTTCTAAGTATAAGATCATATCATCAGCAAAAATTGAGAATTTGACCTCCTCTGTCCCCATTTGGATGCCCCTTATATCCTTCTCTTGCCCGATTGCATTAGCTAGAACTTCTAGCATTATGTTGAATAGACTGGTAATAGAGGAAATCCTTGTCTGGTTCTTGTTCTAAGTGGAAAGCTTGCAGTTTTACTCCATTCCTCTATGCTATTAGCTGTGGGTCTGTCATAGATGGCTTCAGTCATTTTAAGAAATGTGTCACCTATACCTATCTTCCTAAGTGTTCTTGTTAGAAAAGAATGCTGAGACTATCAGAAGGGGATCTGAGTAAGATGGCGGCCAAGTAATAGCTTCCTTGCAACTGGGCATGGTGAGTCTGGGGAGACAAGACTCCAGGCATCTCTGGCTGGTGGGATCTGCCTATAATCATCCATTTGAGGACACAGGGAGACAGCGAGAGACTTCTGGACCCCAAGAGGAGGACAAGTGCAGTGGAAATCCTGCAAGTGGTTGTGTGTGTTCGTTCCGTTTAATCCTGCCAACAGCTGTAAGTGCAGCAGCAGTGAGACAGAAAACTGGAAAGGCCTTACCTGTGAACTATTTTGGTGTTTTTGGACTTGGCACTAAGTTGAAGTGCCTTGGGAGAGCTTGGGCAGGAGTGTGGAAAACTTTGGATGTTGTGTAAGACCCTAGACTGAGCCGCTGAGCCAGACAGAGCTAATAGTGTTCTGTTGTGGGCTGTGCAGGAGCCATTGTGAGAGAACAGCCCTGGCAAGCTCCATCCTCAGTGTCACAGAGCAAGGATGGGGGGAGCTAGTAATCTAGTGTCTGAGCAGCCTAAAGGGGGGGACTGAGCCCCTTACAGTCTTAGCCCTCATGGGCAGAGTGAGACTGGTTTTGGCACACTGGGTAAGTGGATAGCCACTTCAGCAGTGATCCCAGTGCTTTCCTATGAAAGCTTCTGCTTAGCCAAGTTTAGAAGTTTAAAGTGCCTTTTAAGAGGGCTAAAGAGAGATTTAGGGTCTCTACCCTGAACGGTTTGAGAAATCAGCAGAGGCCTCCATTCTTATCAGCATTGTGATTAACATCTCATACCTCAGAAGATTACCTGTTGCTGAGACAATATTCAACAAGATACATATACTGCTTTGTTTTTTATTTTTTTCTTTGTTTTGTTTTGTTGTTGTTGTTATTTTTTTTAATTTAAACCTTTTCCCTATAGATTTTTCTTTTCTTTTTTTTTTTTTTCTTTTCTTTCTCCATTTTTCAGTTGAAATACAATTTCCCATTGTTGCCTTTTTGAATAATTAGAGTTTCATTTTTGCTAGTGTTTATGACCCTATTGTTTGCGCCCCCCCCCCAATTTTATCCCATAAAGTTTTCTGTTTGCTTGTTTTGGTTTGATTTATAGCATTTTTGTCTTTCATCTCTACTTGGTGGAGTTGGTGTACTGTGTCTGATTAGGCTAGAAAAGAGCTGCTAACCTCAAGGGAACCACCCAACCCAGCACCACCAAAGGTTGGGTTTTTTTTAAGTTGTGTCAAAATACCCTACTGTACACCTATATTGCTCTGTGTCCCTCTTTCTGTGCCTCTCTTCTCTTTGTCAATATTCCCTTTTACCCACCCCCTCTCCTTTACTCTTTTCTTTCTTTCTTTCTTTCTTTCTTTCTTTTTTCTTTTTTTCTTTCTTTTATCCCTTCTTGCTCTTCAACTTTCTCATCTTTCTGGTCCTATACCAAAAGGACTGATCAAAACCCTAGTCTACAGGCAGGGCAACATAAAGAGCAAGAGGAAGTGAAAGGAAAATTAGGACAAGGAAACCGATAAAAGAAATCCTCATGAGAAGAATCAGCATAAAACTTCTGGCAACATGAAGAACCAATCCAGAGCAACCCCTCCAAGGGACCTCCTATTGCAGAGGATTCCACCTATAAGGAAAGTTAGGAATGACAGAAAGGGAATTTAGAACACACACGATGAAAACGATGAAGGAAATTATGGAAATAATGAAGGAAACTGCTGATAAAGTGGAAAATAACCAAAAGGAAATAAAAAACAAAATAAAATAAGAGATGAATGATATGAATAATATAGAAAGGGAATAGCAGAGCTGAAGGAACTGAAGCAGTCAATTAGGGAACTTAAAGATGCAATAGAAAGTATCAGCAACAGGTTAGACCATGCAGAATAAAAAATTTTAGAGGTAGAGGACAAAGTTCTTGAAATAACTCAAATAGTTAAAGAGTCAGAAAAGAAGAGAGAGAAAGCAGAACATTCACTGACAGAATTATAGAACTTTATGAAGCGTTCAAACATATGAGTTATAGGAATTCCAAAAGAGGAAGAAGAATGCCCCAGGGAAATGGAAGCCATACTAGAGAATATTATAAATGAAAATTTCCCAATATCACCAAAGATTCTGACACACTTCTTTCAGAGGGATATTGGATCCCGGTTGTCTCAACTCTAACTGAGCTTCTCCAAGAAACATTGTGATGAATCTGTTCAAAGTCAAGACAAAAGAAAAGTTTCTTCAAGCTGCCAGGAATAAGCGCCAGTTGACAGACAGTGGCAAATCTATCAAAGTGACTGCAGATCTCTAATAAAACTTTACAAACAAGAAGACAATGATCATCTACCTTTAATCTGCTTAAACAGAACAATTTCCAGCCCAGAATTCTTTTATTTTTATTTTATTTTTTTATTGTTGGGGATTCATTGAGGGTACAATAAGCCAGGTTACACTGATTGCATTTGTTAGGTAAAGTCCCTCTTTGCAATCATGTCCTGCCCCCAGAAGGTGTGGCACACACCAAGGCCCCACCCCTCTGCATCCTTCCCTCTCTCTGCTTCCCCCCCCATGATCTTAATTGTCATTAATTGTCCTCATATCAAAATTGAGTACATAGGATTCATGCTTCTCAATTCTTGTGATGCTTTACTAATAATGTCTTCCACTTCCATCCAGGTTAACACGAAGGATGTAAAGTCTCCATTTTTTTTTTTTTAAATAGGTGAATAGTATTCCATGGTATACATATACCACAGCCTGTTAATCCATTCCTGGGTTGGTGGGCATTTAGGCTGTTTCCACATTTTGGCAATTGTAAATTGAGCTGCAATAAACACTCTAGTACAAGAGTCCTTATGATAAAAGGATTTTTTTCCTTCAGGGTAGATGCCTGGTAATGGGATTGCGTGATCAAATGGGAGGTCTAGCTTGAGTGCTTTGAGGTTTCTTCATACTTCCTTCCAGAAAGGTTGTACTAGTTTGCAATCCCACCAGCAGTGTAAAAGTGTTCCCTTCTCTCCACATTCACGCCAGCATCTGCAGTTTTGAGATTTTGTGATGTGAGCCATTCTCACTGGGGTTAGATGGTATCTAAGGGTGGTTTTGATTTGCATTTATTTAATATATAGAAATAATGAACATTTTTTCATATGTTGGTTAGCCATTCATCTGTCTTCTTTAGAGAAGGTTCTATTCATGTCTCTTGCCCATTGATATATAGGATTGTTGGCTTTTTTCATATGGATTAATTTTAGTTCACTATAGATCCTAGTTATTAAGCTTTTGTCTGATTCAAAATATGCAAATATCCTTTCCCATTGTGTAGGTTGTATCTTTGCTTTGACTGTTGTCTCCTTGGCTGTACAGAAGCTTTTCAGTTTAATGAAGTCCCATTTGTTTATTTTTGTTGTTGTTGCAAATGCCCTGGCAGTCTTCTTCATGAAGTCTTTCCCCAGGCCAATATCTTCCAGTGTTTTTCCTATGCTTTCTTTGAGGATTTTTATTATTACATGCATAAAATTTAAGTCCTTTATCCATCTTGAATCAATTTTTGTGAGTGGGAAAGGTGTGGGTCCAGCTTCAGTCTTTTACACGTAGATATCCAGTTCTCCCAAAATCATTTATTGAATAGGGAGTCTTTCCCCCAAGTTATGTTCTTGTTTGGTTTATCGAAGATTAGATGGTTGTAAGATGTTAGTTTCATTTTGTGGTTTTCTATTCAATAGTGCTGGAAGTTCTAGCCAATACAATTAGGCAAGACAAGGAAATAAAGGGAATACAAATGGGAGCAGAGGAGGTCAAACTCTCCCTCTTTGCTGATGACATGATCTTATACTTAGAGAATCCCAAAGACTCAACCACAAGA
>CAUYPK010017588.1:0-25698 GCA_963574355.1 Loris lydekkerianus
TACATACAATAACTAAGAAAATGCCATGAAGGCTACGTTGAACAGTTTGATGAGAATATTTCAGATTGTATATGAAACCAGCACATTGTACCCCTTGATTGCACAAATGTACACAGCTATGATTTAACAATAAAAAATAAACTTAAAAAAAATTTAAAAAGTCTTTTCTGCAAGAATGGAGAGAATTATTTGGTTTTTGTTTTTGATTTTATTTATGCAATGAATTATATATATTTATGGATTTTTGTATATTTAACCCATTTACATCTCTGGAATAAAATTCACTTGACCATACTGTAAAACTTTTTAATGTGTCACTGTATTCTGCTTGTTAAGATCTTCTTAAATATTTTTGCATTGATATTCATTAATGATATTGGTCTGTAGTTTTCATTTTTTGTTTGGTCCTTTCCTGATTTGGTGTCAGAGTGATAGTAGCTTTGTAGAACATGTTGGGGAGGATTCTTTCCTTCTCTGTTTCAGAATAGTTTATTCAATATACGAACTAGTTTCTCTTTGAATGTTTGGTAAAATAATCATAAAAAACTATATGGTCCAGGGCTTTTGTTTTTCAGGAAATTTTGTATAGTTGATGCTACTTCAGTGCTTGATATAGGTCTATTCAAAATTTCTAATTCTTTCTGGTTAAGTTTAGGAAGGTAGTGTGTGTGCTTTTCGGTGTTAGTCCTCGTCCTCTATATTTATATTTCTGGGAATAGAGTCTTTTGTAGAAATCAATGAGGGTCTTTTACTAATTTTGTTTTACTAGTAAAAAGCTAGGCTTTTTTCTTTAATTTCTATATTTCTGTGGTATCCTTGTAACTTCCTGCTTTTCACTTTTGCTTGAAGTTAATTAGAGACCTTACATTTCTGTTTCTTGTTAGTCTGCCCAAAGGTGTATCAGTTTTATTAATGTTTTCTAAGAACCACCTTTTTGTTTCACTGATCTTCCAAATGATTTTTTTGTTTTCCATTTCAGTTAATTCTGTTATAATTTTTGTCTTATCTTTTCTTCTGATGGGTTTGAAGTTAGTTGCTTGAGATGGTCTGTTAGGCTACTGACTTCCCTTCTTTCTGGTTTCTTGATAAAGGCTTCTAATGTTATAAACTTCCCTCTTAGGGCTACCTTTGAAGAATCCCACAGTTTTTTATAGTTTCTGGCATCATTATCATTTTGTTCCAGAAATCCTAAGATTTCCATTTTAATCTCATCTGTGACCCAGCTGTCATTAGTATAAGGTTATTGAGCTTCCATGACTTGATTTGACTATGAAGATTTCTGTTGCCATTGAGTTCAACGTTCATTCAATGATGGTCCAAGAAGATACAAGGAATAATTTCTGTTCTTTTGAATTTGTTGATGTTAGATTTGTGGCCTAAGATATAATCAATTTTAGAAAATGATTTATGGGCTGATGAGAAGAATGTGTATTCACTTTTGTTAGAATGAAATCTTTTATATATGTCTTTTAAGTCTGTTTTTTCTAGAGTCATGTTTAAGTCCATAATTTCTTTGTTTAGTTTCTGCTTGGAGGACCTATCCAAAACTGGAAAAGCATTGTAAAAATCTCCTACTATTATAGTGCAAGAAAATATTATATTGGTCAGGTCAGTTAGAGTTTGTTTCGTAAATAGAGGAGCATTCAGTAGGGTACATAAATGTTATTTACTGACATCTATTCATGTTTTGTGCTTCCCTTAACAAGTATGTAGTGCCCATCATTTGCCTTTCCTTATTTTTGTTGGTTTAAATCCAATTATATCTGCAAATAAGATTGCAACCCCTGCTTTTTTGTGCTTTCCATTTGCCTGGATTACTATTTTCTATTACTTCATCCTCAGTCTTGTTTTATCCTTTGAGATTAGGTTTCTTAGAGATAAAAGATGTCTGGCCTGGGCTTTTGTATCTCGTCAGGTAGTCTGTTCCTCTTTAGAGAATTCAAGCTTTTCACATCAATTGAGAGAATTCATGGGTATGGTGGAGTTTGGGTCATCTAATTTTTCAGAGGTCCAGAGCTTATTTTTATCCTGCTCACCATTCTAGAAGCTAGGCATTTTTTTTTTTTTTTTTTTCATTTCTGGGTGTGTTTACTTTGGTGGTGGACCATCATGCCAGGCATTATGAAGGATGGGTCTGAGAACTTCCTATAGAGCTGCTCTAGTTATGGCAAAGTTCCTCAACATATGGATGTAACTAAAGTATTTGATTTCTCCACCACCAATGAAAATTGGTGAAAATTGTTTTGTTTAAAAAGGTTAAAGATCACACCTGGAGAAATATGGCGGCTGAGTAGCAGCTTCTGTGCAGTTGGGCACAGTGAGAGTGGCAAGAGAAGACTCTAAGCAACTCTGGCCAGTAGATTTTGCCCAGAGGCTGCCCTTTGGTGACACAAGAAGCTGGAGAGAGACTTCTGGACCCCACAAGGAGAACAGAAGTGGCAAAAAACTAGCAAGTGGTAGGTGCGTTTGTTTGGTTGGAGGCTTCCTCCAGCTCTACCCATAGCAACAGCAAGACTGCAAGCAGAAAATGCCTTATGTGGGGGGCTGTTTTGGTTTTCTTGGACTTAGGCACTCCACTGAATTGCCTTGGGAGATTTTCAGCTGCTATGTGCAGATTACTTTGGGCATTGTCTGGGGCCCCGGTATGAGCTGCTGAACCAGAAAGGAGCAAATATTGTTCAGCTGTGGGCTGCTGTGGGCGAGCTGCCCCTGTGTGTTGCAGCATGGAGATCAGCTGGGAGACATTGGGCAAACAAACTAGTGACTGAGCTGCCCAAGGGCGAGTACTGAGATGCTGGGGAAGTGCAGAGATCCAAGTGTGGCATATTAACAGTGTTGGCTCTCAGGGGGCATTGTGGGAGACTGGACTTGGTGCACTGGATAAGCAGACAGCCATGCCAGGAGAGATCCCAGGGATAAGTGCTTTCCTTGGAAAACTTCTGCTTGTCCAAGGTTCATAGTATGGAGTGTCCTTTAAGTGGGCTGAGGAGACTTTTGGGCTCCCAAGCCTGTGGGGTCTGAGAGATCAGCAGAAGTCTCCAGTCTGCATCTCATACAGCTGTATCCACATTGTGATTAATATCTTATACCTCAGAAGATCACCTGATGCCTGGACAATATTCAGAAAGATTTATATACTGTTTGGTTCTTTGGTTTGGGTTTTTTTTTTTTTTTATTGCAACATTCTTATTTGGGATTTTTTTTCCTTTTTTTTTTTCGTCCCCCCCCCCCCCACTATTCTAGTTTAAATACAATTTCCATTTTTGCCTTCTTTAACAATTAGAATTTCATTTTGGCCAGTGTTTCAGCCCCTATTATTTGTTTGTTTGTTTGTTTTCCCAATGTTATCCCATAAGGGTTTTTACTTGTTTGTTTGGCTTGATTTATAGTATTTTTGGCTTTCTTCTCTACCTGGTGGAGGTGGGGTACTGTGTGTGATCTGACTGGCAAAGAGCTGTTGACCTTAAGGGAATCACTCAACCTAGCACCCCCAGAGGTTCGGGGTCTTCAAGGTTGGGTCATAGTACCCTACTATACACCTATATTACTCCTTTTTCTTAATTTCGGTGCCTTTCTTCTTTTTTGTCAATATTTCATTTAATTCACCCTCTCTTCTTTCTCTTTTTTCTTTCTTTTTAAAATCTTTTTTTCCCTTCTTTTTCTTCAATTTTCTCATCTTTCTGGTCCTATACCAAAAGAACTCATTAAAACATTAGGCCAGCAGCACAGTAACTTAAAGAGCAAGAAGTGAAAGAATAATTAGGGTAAGGAAACAGATACAAGAAAGCACTCATGAAGAAGAATCAGCAGAAAAATCCTGGTAACATGAAATACCAGTCCAGAGTAACCCATTTTAGGGCTCACAAGGTAGCTACAGCAGAGGATTCCTCCTATAAAGAAATGTTAAAAATGACAGAAGGGGAATTGAAAATACAGATGATAAAAACAATGAAGGAAATTGCTGAGGAGGTGGAAAACAATCAAAAAACAATGAAGGAAATTGCTAAGAAAGTGGAAAATAACCAAAAGGAAATCCAAAAACAGAATCAAATAAGAGATGAGCAATACGAAGAATATAGAAAGGATATAGCAGAGCTGAAGAAACTGAATCAGTCAATTAGGGAACTTAAGGATGTAATAGAAAGTATCAACAACAAATTAGATCATGCAGAAGAAAGAATCTCAGAGGTAAAAGACAAAACTCTGGAGATAACTCAGATAGTTAAAGAGGCAGAAAAGAAGAGAAAGCAGGCAGAACATTCACTGACAGACTTATGGGACTCTCTGAAGCATTCAAACATACAAACATACATTATAGGTATCCCAGAAGGGGGAGAAGAATGCCCCAGAGGAATGGAAGCCATTCTAGAGACTATTATAAATGAAAATTTTCCAAATATCACCAAAGATTCTGACACACTCCTTTCAGAGGGATATTGGTCCCCTGGTCACCTCAATTCAAATAGAGCTTCTCCAAGACACATTGTGATGAATCTATCTAAAGTCAAGACAAAAGTAAAGATTTTGCAAGCTGCCTGGAGTAAGTGCCAACTGACCTACAGGCATGGAAGTTAAACAACCTTATGCTGAATTACAGTTGGGTGCGGGAAGAAATAAAAAAGGAAATCATTAACTTCTTTGAGTATAACAACAATGAAGACACAAGTTACCAAAACCTATGGGATACAGCAAAAGCAATCCTGAGAGGAAAATTTATCGCTTTATAAGCCTACATTCAAAAAACAGAAAGAGAGCGTATCAACCAACTCACAAGCCATCTGATGGAATTGGAAAAAGAAGAACAATCTAAGCCTAAACCCAGCAGAAGAAAAGAAATATCCCAAATCAGAGATTAATGACATTGAAAACAAAAAAATATTTCAGAAAATTAATGAAACAAGGAGTTGGATTTTTGAAAAAATAAATAAAATAGATAAACCTTGGCCAGACTAACTAGAAATAAAAAAGTAAAATCTCTAGTAACCTCAATCAGAAATGACAAAGAGGAAATAACAACTGATGCCACAGAGACGCAAGAGGTTATCTCTGACTACTACCAGAAACCTTATGCCCAGAAATTTGACAATGTGAAGGAAAGGATCAATATTTGGAATCACACTCTCTCCCTAGACTTACCCCCAGATAAAATAGATCTCCTGAACAGACCAATTTCAAGCCCTGAGATCAAAGAAACAATAAAAAAGCTTCCAACAAAAAAATGCCCTGGTGCAGATGGCTTCACACCAGAATTTTATCAAACTTTCACAGAAGAGTTTATTCCTGTACTGCAGAAATTATTTCAAAAAATTGAGAAGGAAGAAATCTTCCCCAAAATGTTCTATGAAGCAAACATCACCCTGATACTAAAACCAGGAAAAGACCCAACTAAAAAGGAGAATTTCAGAACAATTTCACTAATGAATACAGATGCAAAAATTCTCAACAAAATCTTAGCCAATAGATTACAGCTTATCATCAAAAAAGTCATACATCATGATTAAGTAGGTTTCATCCTAGGGATGCAAGGCTAGTTTAATAAACACAAGTTTAATATACACATTCACCATATCAACAGTAGCAAAACCAAAGACTATCTGATCCTCTCAATAGATGCAGAAAAAGCATTTGATAAAATCCAGCATCCTTTTCTAATTAGGACACTGAGGAGTATAGCCATAGGTGGCACATTTCTGAAACTGATTGAATCTATCTATGACAAACCCACAGCTAATATTTTACTGAATGGAGTAAAACTGAAAGCTTTTCCTTTTAGAACTGGAACCAGACAAGGTTGTCCTCTGTCACCATTACTCTTCAACATAGTCCTGGAAGTTCTAGCCAATACAATTAGACAAAACAAGAAAATAAAGGGTATTCAAATTGGAGCAGAGGAGGTCAAACTCTCCCTTTTTGCTGTTGATATCATCTTATACTTAAAGAACCCTAAAGACTCAGCAACAAGACTCTTGGAAGTCATCAAAAAATACAGTAATGTCTCTTGATATAAAATCAATTTCCACAAGTCAGTTGCCTTTCTATACACCAACAACAGCCAAGATGAGAGGTTAATTAAGGACTCAACTCCCTTCACCATAGCCTCAAAGAAAATGAAATACTTAGGAATGTGCCTAACAAAAGAGGTGAAGGACCTCTATAAAAAAAAAAATTATGAAACCCTCAGAAGGGAAATAGCAAAGGACATTAACAAATGGAAGAACATACCATGCTCATGGCTGGGAAGAATCAACATTGTTAAAATGTCTATACTTCTCAGAGCAATTTACTGATTCAATGCCATCTGTATTAAAATACCAACATCCTACTTTCAAGTCTTGGAAAAAATGATTCTGCATTTTGTATGGAACCAGAAAAAAACCCACATGGCTAAGGCAGTTCTTAGTAATAAAATCAAAGCTGGGGGTATCATAATACCAGATTTCAGGCTGTATTACAAGGTCATAGTGGTCAAGACTGCATGGTACTGGCACAAAAGTAGACATAGACATTTGGAATTTAATAGAAAACCAGGAAATGAAACCAACAACTTACAGCCACCTAATCTTTGATAAACCTAACAAGAGCATCCAATGGGGAAAAGACTCCCTATTCAATAAATGGTGCTGGGAGAACTGTATATCCACTTGTAAAAGACTGAAACTGGACCCACACCTTTCTCCACTCACTAAAATTGATTGAAGATGGATAAAGGACTTAAATTTAAGGCATGAAATAATAAAAATTCTCAAAGAAAGAATAAGAAAAACACTCAAAGATATCAGCCGGGGGAAAGACTTTATGAGGAAGACTGCCATGGCAATAGCAAAAACAGCAATAATAAGCAAATGGGATTTAATTAAACTGAAAACCTTCTGTACAGCCAAGGAGACAACAACCAAAGCAAATAGACAACCTACCCAATGGGAAATTTGTATATTTTGAATCAGACAAATACTTAATAACCAGGATCTATACAGAACTTCAATTAATCCACAAGAAAAAGACCAACAATTCCATACATCAATGGGGAAGAGAGATGAATAGAATCTTCTCTAAAGATGACAGATGAATGGCCAGCAAACATATTAAAAAATGTTCATCATCCCTAATTATTAGAGAAATGCAAATTAAAACCACCCTGAGATATTATCTAACCCCAGCGAGAATGGCCTATATCACAAAATCTCAAAACTGCAGATGTTGGTGCAGATGTGGAGAGAAAGGAACAGTTTTATACTGCTAGTGGGACTGTAAACTAATACAACCTTTTTGGAAGGAAGTATGAAGAAACCTCAAAGAACTCAACCTAGACCTCCCATTTGATCCTACAATCCATTACTGGGCATCTATTCAGGAAAAATACCCTTTTATTATAAAGACACTTGTACTAGGCTGTTTATCATAGTGCAATTTGCAATTGACAAAATGTGGAAACAACCTAAATGTCCTTCAACCCAGGAATGGATTGGTAAGCTATGGTATATGTATACCATGGAATATTATTCAGCCATAAAAAATGGGGATTTTGCAGCATTTGTACTAACCTGGATGGAGGTGGAACACATTATTCTTAGTGAAGCATCACAGGAATGGAGAAGTATGAATCCTATGTATTCAATTTTGATATGAGGACAATTAATGACAATTAATGACACAGTGAGGCATGGGGAAAGGGGACACCAGACAGAGAAGGAGGGAATGAGTGAGGGAAAGAAAAAGAAGAAGAAAAAAAAAAGACAAAAAAAGAAAATAGTGACTAATTCTTACATAAATTGGATTTAATTTAATTTTGTGAAGGCAAAAAATGGAAACCTAATAAATAAATGTATATGTAAAAATGAAAAAAAAAGGTTAACGATCAATGATCATCCTCTTCTGGCTTGAAAAGTACATTACTTAAACATTAATTTTTAATTCAACTTGTTAATATGTTGTTTGGGATATTGCATACTCATTTACAAGTGAAATATTTTTGTAATTTCCCCTTTATAATAATATATTCTCTCCAATTTTAATATCAGATGTACCCAGATCAAGTAGAATAATTTTGAAGTATTTCTTCTTTTTCTATTGTCTGTAAGATTTGGCATGATCTGTTTTTTGAAATTATCTTTTACGTTTATTTATAAATATTAGTCGTCTATTTTTTGAGGCTTAAAATTAAAAAAAAGAAAAAGAAGTTAACTGATGACTCCATACTGAATCTCAGAGTCAAAGCATTCTATAATAGACATACTCTTAATTGACAATGTGAACATTACTTTTTTTGCATTATTATTATTATTATTGCTTAATATTTCGATACAGCAATTTACTGATTTCTTTTCTGAATGTATTTATGTTCATTCATTCTTTATGAGGTTTTTGTTTCTAGTCCTCATCTTAAACATTGTTATTGTCATTAAATTTTAAGCCTCTTTAATTTTGTGAAGGCAAAACATGGAAACCTAATAAATAAATGTATATGTAAAAATGAAAAAAAAAGGTTAACGGTCAATGATCATCCTCTTCTGGCTTGAAAAGTTTTTGCTGAAAGATCTGTGGTTATCCTAATATTTGTTACTTTCTACATAAGACTTTTCTTATGCCTGGCTGCTTGCAGGATTTTCTTCTTCATATTAACTATGGAAAATTTAATTACAAATTGTCTATGTGATGCTTTGGATTTAGTTGTGCTGGGGTTCTGAAACTATCTACTATCTGAATTTCTGTGTCTCTCACACTGCTTGGAAAATTCTCCACCATAATGTCTAGGAGTAGAGCATCTGCACCTTTAGGACTACCCTTTTCTCCTTTAGGAATTCCTATTATTTGGAAGTTTGATCTTTTAGAATAATCCCATAACTTGCTCCGGGAATGTTCTGTTTTAGTGCTTTTTTTTTTTCTGCCACCTTGAATGCTTGAAGTAGTTTGAAACTCTTATTCTCAATTTCTGAAATTCTTTCTTCTCCCTGTTCAATGCTATTACTGAGGGTCTCTACTGTGTTTTGAAGCTCCTTCAATGCCTTTTTCAATTCCTTAATCTCTGCTATATCTTTCCTCATTATATTCATATCCTTGGTGACTTTGTCTTTGAATTCATTTTCTTGAGAAAGCATTTGAACCCTCTTTTGGATTTCGATTTGCATCTTTTTCTGCATTGCAATCATCTTATTTGCCATCTTTAGTCTGAATTCTATTTCTTACATTTCAGCAACTTCTCCAATGGATGGTATCTTCTGTGTTATCCCCTGTAATCTCTTGGGAGAGGTAATGTGCTCTAATTTTTCATCTTGCCAGAGTTCTTGTGCTGGTTTCTCTCCATGAGTATTTTCAGCTTTTTAAAAATATATACATGAATTATACTTTTTAGTTGAAATGATAGGGTGTCCCTGAATAATTATTGAGAGATAATCTAATTGGGAAATTTAGGCAACACTGTACTAACCAATTTTAGAATTAAAACTGGTGGGGTGAGACTGTATTGCAAAGTGCTAGGAACTGGGGCTAACTACCCCTTCTCCAATGAGCTGGATATTGTGGTTGTGGATTTTCTCCCAAAGTCTCCAAAATGTTCATTTCAAGGCTGCAGGAAGAAACTCTGTAGGCCAGCTTGGTGAAGTAGTGCAACTTGGCTCTCTCTTGATGTCAGCCTGCCCTCTACCCAATCCTAAGGAGCTGCAGTGTTTTTCTGGAATCTCTGCTGGACAAAGATGCAAACACCTGTGGCCTTGCGTACTGACAGGAATAGCTGGAAGAGGGGAATCCACAGAGAAACCTGCTGAATATGACCCCCACTGCTGCAAAGAAAAAACAAAAGAGCCTCTCAGACAAAGAAAAACAAATGATGAACCTCTAGCCTCAGATAGCAGTGGCAGAAGAACAAGAATTCGTGGATGGCTCTGGCTGAGAGTTCTAGTCAAACTACTTTAGGCAATGTGAACAACACCCACTCAAATGAGTTCAGAGGGTGACCAGGTGGCCAGAAACCAAAATTCTATGGTTAGCTTTGTCTGAGAGTTCTGAATGGGTTAGAGAAGAGTCTTCTCTAGTAGGAAAGGGAGTCAGGAAAGTTCATCCCTCTCCCCGCCAACGTTAGAACTGTGATGCCACTGTTCTCACACTGGTGTTCAGTGGCCTACACAATGCCCGGCCTCGCAGTGAGTTTGCCAAACAGTCCAGCCTCTGCAGAACACAATCCACCAGGCAACAAGGATATGGCGAAGGGTGACCTATGGGCTTGGGATTGCAGAGACAATATTTCTTCACTTTTCTACCAGTCAGAATGGCTGGTAGAAAAGTGGGCTCAGAAGTGTGATCTCCCTGATGTAGGTGGACTGGGATTTATTGGTTTTTCTCTGTGAGGTGAGGTGAGACATCCGTTGTTCCCTGCTCACTTGCAGAAAGTCCACTGTAGATCTCCCAGTTGGGGGATGGGTCTTTCACCCCCTTGGCAATGGGTGCCTCTGACTGGTCACTCCCTACCTGGTCTTTGTTACCTTTCTTCCTCTTTCTTGGCCTTGCAGCTTGACTCAGCAGGAATGATGTGCACCTCACTTTATTCTCCCTGTGCTGAACTCCCCACCTTCAGCTTCTCTGAATTCACTTCAGTCCAAAATATTTTCCTCTGAACAGGAGCCTCTGGCAAAAACTGCTTCTCATTGGCCATCTTGACTCCTCCTGAAAAACAGTTTTATCACAAAAAATATCAATGTCACTTCTATAAACTCCTAAGGACAATGAGAGTAGAGAGCATTACTTAAAGCTGCCAAATGTAGATTGGAAATTATGATGTTGGGAGAAAAGGAAAAAATTGGAATTGAAATGATGAACTATCTCTCAAACCAGAGACTAGAGAACAAAGCATTTGAGTGAGTAGGCACCATAAAGAAATAGAGATAAAAATGTCCTCCCCTAGGGGAGTAACCAAGAGCTTAATCTGAGCTACAGCCTCCCAGTTCCCATTTCAAATGTTGTCCTGACTCATGACAATGGGCTAAAACCCAAAGCCAGCCTCCATGGAGCAGTTTGAGGAGCCATTTCCATCTTAGAATTCATTAAGAAGAACACTTATTTTCTTTTATCTTTTGAGAAATTTATGAAAGTTGCTTGAATTTATTATTTTTTCCTCAAGGATTACCTGAATAAAAAAATATCCTTTTTGTTGATGGTTAAATGTGGAAAACAAGAATGAAACAATTGTAACAAACCATTATTCTTATTCCTGGTCCCTTAATAGTCCTAAAACAACTAATTCTCTATGATTGAATTAACAAAACTTAGATCAAGATTTGGCAATTAAGGCCCAACACAAATGGCCTCACTATGGAAAGCCATGCTACACAAGGTCACTCACAATCATTACAAACAAACTGTCAGCACTCTGGTATAACATTCAGGCGAGGTATGATTTGCTGGGTGTGCAAACACTGATCCCCAAGGAGTGTGTGTTTCACTTTGAAGAATACAAGCTGAATACATAAGCCTGAGACACCCTCACAAATGGTACTTCCTTTCATACGATCATACAGTCTCTCCTCCTTCAGTTACATAGTTTTTGTTTATCTTGTGTAATCCTAAATTTAAACATGTGGTTGAAATTCATGACCATTGGAACAATTTGGAATTGAATTACAAAAGTTATATGTGGGAAGGGTCAGTGAACTATTTAAGCTAACAAAACTGTATCGTGCATTTATACAATCTTGTTCAAAGAAATGAACTTAAAATCTTTATTCGTTTGTTCCCTAGGAAATCAATGTAGATGAATTACTGCTAAACCTCTGTTTGCCAGGAACCATTTTAAATGCTTTATATTTATTTATGGTTACAAGAATCCTACAGTACGTACTATTCCTATCCCCATTTTGCAGTCAAGAAAATATATACATATAAAGTTAGTAAGTAGTGAAGCCACATTTCCAACCCTGGAAGTTGAAGGCCACACTCTTAGAATACTCTACTATACAAATAGTAGATCTGTCATAGACTGCAACTGTACTTGCATTAAACTGTTTATAGCTACTGAATCACAAAATGATTGCATTCAAGTGCTAAAAACCAAGTAGGTTATTTCTTTTTACTCACAAAGCATTTAATTACTCATAAAGGTCATTCAGGATACATAAATGATTTCCTTTCTGATACTGGGACTCTCTCCCACCTGGACAGAAGGATTTTATTTATTTATTTAGTTTTTTTTTTGAGACAGAGTCTCACTTTGCCTGTCACCCTCAGTAGAGTGCTGTGGCATCAAAGCACATAGCTACTTCAAACTCTTAGGTTCAAGTGATACTCTTGCCTCAGTCTTCCAAGTAGCTTGGACTACATTCCCCGCCCCAATGCTCAGCTATTTTTTGAGACAGAAGTCTCACTCTTGCTCACACTGGTCTGAACTCATGAGCTCAAGCAATCCCCTCGCTTCAGCCTCCTGGAGTGCTAGGATTACAGGCTTGAGCAACCATGGCCCCACCAGACCATCTAGATAGTGTTAACTGTATTCATTAGGCTGGAGGGCCTCTCCTTCTCTGCCTTTCCCCCTGCTTGATTTCTGCGGAATTTTACTTCCCTCTGCACATGGGTGGTCATTGGTTCGTTCCAAGTGACATGTAATAGCAAGTGTATGTGAGGTTGTTCTTTTTATCCTTTAGACACTTCACTGAAGAAAATGGTCTCCAGTTCTATCCAAATTGCTGCATAAGGCCTTAATTTATCATGTTCATCTTTGTGGCATTCCATAGTATACACACACCATGTTTTGTTAATCCATTCATGAATTACTGGACACTTGGAGGGGGGTATTCCTCACCTTTGCAGTTGTGAATTGTCCTGTAATAAAGGTCCTAGTGCAGGGAGGTTTCTGAGAAAATGACTTCCTTTCCTTTGGATAAATACCCAACAGTGAAATTGCCAGCTCAAATGGCAGGCCTAGATTTGTTCTGTGTGGAATCTCTATCCTGTCTTCTACAGAGGTAGTACTAACTTGCAGTTTTACCAACAGTTGTATATGTGTTGCTTTCTCTCTGTATTCACACCAACATCTATTGTTTTTGAACATTATACTTAGAATATATAAATTTCCATTTCTCTAGACCTTTATGAACACTTGATATTATCAGATCCTTTTTTTCTAAGTGGTGGGTGGATAATATAGTAAATGAATGATATTTTCCCAGTTACTGATAAGGGTCATCAGTTTTGCATACGTTAATCAGATACTTGGATTTTTTTTTTTCTTTTCTTTTCTTTTTTAGTGTTGGGGATTCATTGAGGGTACAATAAGCCAGGTTACACTGATTGCATTTGTTAGGTAAAGTCCCTCTTGCAATCGGGTCTTTCCCCCAAAAGGTGTGGCACACACCAAGATCCCACCCTCCTCCCTCCTTCACTCTCTCTGCTCTTCCTTTGCCCACCCCTAGAAGGAGGGTGGATTTTGTTTTTGTTTCTAAGCTCTCATTCAATTCTCTTGCACATTTTCTATTGACCTTTCCATATGTATGTGTGGTATTTTGGACATATTACCTTTGTCAGTTACATGCTTTGTTGACAGAGTCTTCCACTTGTGGATTACCCTTTCTTCTTGTGCTGCCTTTGAGACACATGACCTCTCATCTTTAATGTACTCCAAGTTATCAACGTCATCTGTAAAGTAAAGGCTATTTGTACCTTGAGTAAAAGATACTTTTTGTTTACCTAAACTCCAAGACAATATTTTTCTGTATATTTCATGAGTGTTATCACTTTTCCTTTCAAGTTTAGATGTTTAAATAAATTTTGTCTGTACTTCGAATCAGGAATATAATTTCAAATTTTGAAAATAGAAATTTCTGATTGTAGCAGTGTTTATTTAAAAGTTCAGGGCTGGGCACAGTGGCTCACGCCTATAATACCAGCAGCACTCTGGAGGCCGAGGTAGGTGGATTGCCTGAGCTCCCAAGTTGGAGATAAGCCTGAGCCAGAGCGAGACCTTGTCCCTAAAAATAGCCAGGCATTGTGGTGGGTACCTGTAGTCCTACCTACTTGGGAGGCCTAGGCAAGAGAATCACTTCAGCCAAATAGTTTGAGGTTTTTGTGAGCTAAGATGCCACGGAACTCTACCAAGGTTGACAAAGTAAAACTCTGTCTCCAATAAAATAAAATAAAGTAAAAACAAAACCAAATAAAATAAAATAAAGTAAAGTAAAGTAAAGTAAAGTAAAGTAAAATAAAATAAAATAAAATAAAATAAAATAAAATAAAATAAAATAAAATAAAAATATAAAAGTTCACCCTTTCTCCCTTATCCATAGGGTGAAGTGTCTGCACTATGTGGGTCTCTTTGGAGGTCTCTATTATTTTACTGATTGTTTTCTCCCTGTATGCCAGTGCTATCCTATTGTAATATCTTTACAATGAATCTTTCAATTTGTCTTACCTTATTTTTCTTCAAGAATACTCAACACTTCTTGGTTATTTGGCCTTTCATTTAAATTTTAAAATTGGCTTGTTGTGTTCCACTAAAACAAATGAGAAACCAACCATAACAACAAACCCTGTTGGGATAGTCATTCTAAGTGATTTGTTTTAAAATATAGATCAATTTGTGGAGAATTGATCTTTGAAGAATTAGTTTTCCAATCTGCAGTCACATTATACCTCTACACTTATTTTGGTGCTTTGTAGTGATTCTGTGTATGCTTTTGTAATTTTTTCCTTAAAGGTATAGAACATTTTTGAGATTTTTTATTTTATTCTTCAGTCACTCATACTGTATGATGTAAGTAAATTTTTCTATGATTAAAAATGAATAAAGGTACATTTTCAGGGCTTGTGTATTGCTTATACCATGTTTATATGGATGTGGTCAATTTCTGTGGATCAATTTTTAATAACAACCATATTGCTGAATCTTATTCTCAGTTCACATACATTATTAAAGAATTGTTTCTTCCTCTCTACATACACTCATCTCAGCTCTGAATATAAAGAGTTTTTAAAAATTGATCTCTAGTATCATAGTAAAATTTTTTGTTTATTAATTCATTTATTTCTATATTTTGGCCTTACTGGTCTATACTGGGATAACAATGATAGTAGTGCACTTCCTGATCTTTCCTGATCACAAAGGGAAATGTTAGAACATTTCATCGTTTAACTATGATGTTAAACACAGATAGTTTTACATTTTTATTATCAAGTTAGGAAAGTTTGTTTTTATTCCTTATTGCCTAAAAGATTTTACTGAATAGACTTTGAGTTTAATAAAAAGTATTTGTTCAACTGTTGAAATAATCATGCATTTTTTTCTTTATTCATCATCTGTTATCATAGGTGGATTCATTGATTGACTTTTAATGCTTTACCAATATTGAGTCAGGACTCAATATTGACCCAACTAGTTATGTTTGATGACACATAGAAGTCATTGTTTATAAGTTCACCATTGTTCTTGGGTTTACTATCTATCTTTACAGGTTGGATTGACCTGTTACTTTCCTTTTTAGTTTTCTTGTCTTATCTTGATATCAAAATTACAACTTTCTTCATAAAATAAGTTCTTGAATGTTCTCTCTTTGTTTTCTTTGGAAAAGTTTCATAAGATTGAAGTTATTTGTTCCCTGAATAGTAAAAAGAACTCACCAGACATAGTGTCTAGAAATTGCTTCCTAAGTTTTTACCTACTATTAATATTTCCTTGGTAGTCAAAGAATAATTTGTCTCAGATCACTGTTGAAAGTTATACTTTTCAATAATTATATTATTATAATATATTATAATTATATTATTATACTTTTCTTCTCAAATCAGTGTTGAAAATTATACTTTTCAATAATTATATTATTTTTATACATCTTCATATTATTATTTAGTCACTGCATCATCTGTTATTTCCTTCCATTCCTGATACTACTTATTTTTGCTGTCTCTCATTCTTCTTTCCTCCTTCTTGATTCTCAACAGAGACTTGTCTTTTCATTACTTCCGCTTTCCTTTTTTTGAATAATATTTGCTCTTAGTTTGACTTCCATTCTCTTGTTTTTCAGAAGATGTGTTATTTCACAATCATTTTCTGACTTTTGAAGTTGCTGTTTAGCTCAATTTTCTTTCTTTCTCTCTTTTTTTTTTTTTTAAGAGACAGAGTCTCACTTTATCACCCTTGGTAGAGTGCTATGGCGTCACAGCTCACAGCAAACTCCAACTCCTGGGCTTAGGTGATTCTCTTGCTTCAGCCTCCTGAGTAGCTGGGACTACAGGCACCTGCCACAACATCCAGCTATTTTTATGTTGCAGTTTGGCTGGGGCAGGTTCAAACCCACCACTCCTAGTAAATGGGGCAGGTGCCCTACCCACTGAGCTACAGGCACTGCTCTGTTTAGCTCAGTTTTCTTTCAGGTTTTTCCTTTTCTCTAATATTAACTTTCAGGGAGATCTATTTTCAGTAATAATGCTTCACTCCACCTTTTTCCAAGCAGGGAGTTCATTTTCTCTGTTCCATTTCCCACTAGCTATATTACCATGTCTTTGGAGGAAAAAAAAAAAAAAATTACAAATTGTTTTACATGTTGTAATAAGTTAAAATACAAACTACCCAAGACTTCAATTAGACAGATATCTTCATAATCCAATTAAAAGATGTCTCTCATTTGGTATGAAGTTCTGCCCATTATACAAATAGCAACTAAAAGAAACAGCACAATGTCTTCTAGGCACACTAGTCAATAGACAAGTGAATGGATACTAGTGAGTGAACTTTTCCAATATTATTTGCTGGTGGATCAACTTTCAGACCCATATCTCTTTCTAAACCTTCAGCACTAACACAGGGAATACTGTGCAGGATCATAGCAATCACTGGTCATGCCCTATATGTGGGTGCATTGCTTTTTGCCTCTAACCAGAGGGCAATTATTCAAAACATTCAATCTCATTAGTAGTGCAATTCCAATTTCCTAACCCAGGAACAAAGCAAAGATGAAAACTGAAAGAATGAGCATTGACAGCATGTATGCCCAAAGCAATCACAGACCTTGTGCTTTTGCTCATTTTGTTAAAGACTTTATCTCCACCAGCCTCTATTTCCTATAATATGTTTCTTAATGAAATGTAAAATGAACTTTCCAGAGACTCTTTTACTTAGCACAGAGAAGTACTTTCATGCAGAGAGTGACACTGACAACATGAGCACAGTTGGAGGGACTGGAAAAATCTCAGGCTGAATCACCTTAGCGTGAGCTGTAGACTGCAGACTCCAAGGAAGTGGGTCAGGGATTTACATTCCTTGAGTGGCTTTCAGGTGTTCAAGGACGTCTCCCAGCCAAGCGCCACCCTCCCAAAAGGAAGCAGGAAGAAAGATAGGCCAAAGATAATCACTGGTCTTCACCATATATAGCAACCCCAGATCATTCACTGGTCACTTCTGCATAGAGGTCTCTCTCCCTCCCAGTGGACCTGGGCTATAGTCTGCCGGGTGACATCCAGCCATCAGGTAAGCTTCGCACACTGTTTCTGGAATGTGAATTTCCCTGCTGCCAGGCATGAGGTGGGAGGTGTTATCAACTTTGTGTGCTGCAATGGGGGTCATTCTTCTGGATCCTGTGGGGGCATTGAGAGGATGTCAGCCACTGGGCTCTTGTATCAGTGAAAGGCATACGTGCATGTGTTTGAATCAGACCTTCCAGGTGCTCAAAGTGCACGGGAGAAGTTCCCTTGAGGTTTGTCACTTTTCTGTTTCTGATTTTCTTGGCTCTGTGATTCTCTTTCTTCTGCTCATGCTGCATTTATTCTTCTTGAGTGTAGTTATACAAGAATCTGATTTTTTCTTTTTTTCTGCCATGGGAATACAGCATCAGGGCTGACTATGTCTTATTGTACTGCCAATGAGAAAGCTATGGCTCTGAGAGGTGATGAAATTGCTCTGTCACCAGAGATCCAGTGGGTGAGCTACAGCACCAGAACAAAGTTATTTCCAAAAGAAAATTTACATTTGATAGTACAAAAAGAAAATAGAAATAGTCACCAAAGGGACAATCAGAATTCTGTTTTTCTTTTATTTTATAGTGCAGTATATGGCTTTGTTCTTGGTTACATATGGAATGCTAAAGGGAACCTCATTGTCCAGTCAGTGTTTGAGGCTATGAGGTTATTCAGTGGGTTCAGAGGTCATGCAGGTGGTGACAGAATACAGTCTGTTCTTATTCTCATGATCCTTACTCTACAACCTGAAGAGGGGGAAAAATGTCATCTACTGTACTCATTCAAATTCAATTCTACTTCACCTACATAACTTCCTCTTAAATAGCAGGCCAACTGCTATTGATTAAGCACTGGGATTCTTTCAATTGAAGCTCAGAATTTTACAATTATGCTTAATTTAAGAAAAAACTATTGATGAAGGCTCTATCAGTCTTTTGGTCCTCATTGGCTAAAGTGAAGCCTAATGTTTAAAAGTCCATGGTGTCTTGTAAGGTAGTGGTTCTGCTGCTTCCTTAAGGTAGAACAATGTCACAGAGCCCGAGATCACTGCCGACTGGGTCCAATTTCTCCAGCCATACAATGAAACCCTTCTTCCATTCTTCCCTGAATACTCAGCCTCCAGATCCTTCCATTCCTCTGGGGACACTTCACAGAGACCAGTCACACCCTCCTGATCCCACATAATCTGTTACCTTCTCATTCTCAGATAATCTCTCCCTTTATTCTCACTGCTTCCACTTGTATTGCTTCCTCACCTCCTTACTGGGGAGCTAAAACTTGTAGAAAATACCCAACGTAAGGGCCATCTGCAGACAATTTCATTTTGCAGGTTTTGTGACTAGCCCTCCTCTTAGCTGTAAGTCAGCCACATTATAGGTCATGACTGAACAGGAATGTGTACCATTCCCCCAACCTGAATCTCCACCCACGTTGCTTCATCTTGAGTCTCAGACATGGGCAGGCTGCCATGTTGAGTGGGAAAATTCCTGCCACGTGTGTGGCCGGCCCTATTCCCCAACTGGGATCTATCACCAACTTGGTGATCTAGCATATTCCCCTCTCCTTTCTGGATTCTGAATCCCTGGAGTAAAAGAGAAATGGATGCCAACTATACCCACAATCTTTGATGAAACCTTAATGGCCATTCTTCCCTATCCCTCTCTGTGTTCTCCATACCTCCTCCAGGCAATGTTACCTCTGCCTTTCCTCAAGTCAGGAGATAATTTTTTTTAACTTTCTCTAAATACATAACTATTGTGTCTAACATAGTTCTTCCTGGGCTTACCAGTACTCTTCCAGGAGTTGTTTGGGAAAACTGCTAATTGCTTTGCCCAAATAAAAGTATCTGTGTGCATATGGCTCTGGCCACCTCACTGATAATGAATTAAGGACATACATGCTGAACAGAGGATTAGCTAATTAGGGTTTCAGGTGCACAAGGAGCCCACTGAGAGTTGGACACTCACTCCTGGTTTTCCTCAACTTGCAGTGGGGTTCTGCTGGTCTTTTAAGGCTTTGAAAATCATTTACCTCCAAGTACTCACAGAGTCTGGCAAGTGTGGAAATTGAAAACTTCTTGCCTCATTCCTTTCCTTCTCAAAATAAACAAGATACGCCTCCTCTCCTACTTTCATCAACCTCAAGAGTTAGAGAGGTGTAATTCAGTGAGGCTGAACAGTCAGTAGAGAATACCTTTCACCCACACACCTACTCACCTCTGAGCTTGAAAAGGGACCAAGATCTTATTTCATGGGTCTAAAGATTCCCTAGCCAGTGCCATCTAGGAAAATGCCTCTGTCCTCGGAATAAATACAGCAGCATTTTCACCTCCCTTCTACTAATTATTTACAATTTGAGTAAAAGTGTTGGCAACAGTGTAGGGAAGAGAAAGAGAGAGAATAGAGACTTAAAGTTGAGTATCCCTAATTCAAAACTCTGAAATCCAACAACCTTCAAAATCCAAATTTTTGAGAAACTACATGATGCTACAAGTAGAAAATCCCACACATGCACACTTAGTATAAACTATCGATGATGTAAAAAATTATTTTAAAAATTATATGAAATTACCTTCAGGCTATGCATATAAGGATACATGCAAGATAAATAAAGTTCATGCTTAGGACTTCAGTTTCATCACCAAGATATCTCATGGATTTGCAATTGCCCCTAACTCTAAATTAAAAAAATAAATAAATAAATAAAAAATGTATATATATATATATATATATATATAAAGTTCAAAACACTTCTAGTCTCAAGCATTTCCTATAAAGGAGATTCCATCTATATTGAGAGAAGTGATTAAACCTAAAGTTGAAGAAACCATGATTTGGCAGATCTGGAGCCCTCCAATTCCACACTGAAGGAAATGCCAAGCTCTCCTATTTTCCTTGTTGGGAAGCTTTGAGAGTTTCTTATCAAGGGAGTTTAGGAGAAAACTGAAGTTTCCTAAACAGGTTAGTCTAAGCACAAGTATCAGGAACCTGAACAAACTTAGTTGGAATATAAAGGAAACTGACATGACAGACATTCCACAGAGCTTGAAGACTAAATAAACACTTACAGCAGAGAAGAGGGCAAACAGGGAGCTAAGGCTGTGGTGTTCCCTACCATTTTGGGAACCTAAGAAAAATGATAAAAGTTTAGGGATTGGCTTTTGACATCATAATGTTCCTGGCTCTGAGCATACCTTGGCATGTGTTAATTCCATCAATCTCCATGTCAAAAACCCTTGAGGTTATATTCTCTTGTCTATACAGATTGGAAAAGGACGCTTAACTAATCGATTTCTGAGTAACCAAATAACACAAGTTCAATTTCCTACTACATCTAGAATCTGAGCTGATCGCTATGACTATCTGCTCACATTGATCAGTATAAAAGAATTTTGCCCACTGGGGGAGGCCAGGCTAGGGGTAAGGGATGGAGATCATTGACAGCTGTTGTCATGAAGGATGACAACAAATTAAATTCTGACAGGCAGATGAAGTTAGTAAAGAGGACAGTTGGGTCAGTGGAGGACAGAGCCATGGAGAACAACTAAGTTGGTGGAGGTAAGAAAGTAATAAAAGGTAATATCTGAGTACTAAAAATAGATGAAATGAGTACAGTTCCTTAGACATATATATGTGAAGAATTCAAGCCTGGGAAATCACCAGAGAAGACATCACATGTAACTACATGAGTCTAGCTATGGGGTCTATGGGTTATGACAGTGGGAAAGAAGTTGTTGTGGTTGTTTTTAACCATTTAGGGGTTTTTGTTTGTTTGTTTCATTCATTCACCATACTTTTCCTCATAGCAGTTGATACAGCCATGGCCACAAGCCCTGCTTCTGCTTTCAAGGCCCTCATGGATGGAGTGACAAGCTGGGATGTCCCCAAAGACATCATTCCCAGCGAACTCCTTCTTATTGGACAGGCTGCCTTCCCAGTGATGGTGAATGACAAGGGACAGGTGCTCATTGCTGGGTCTTTCTACGGCAAGGGGCGTCTGGTCGTCTTGCCCCATGAGGGCTACCTGCAATATGCTGGCCTGTCTCCATTTCTTCTCAATGCTGTGCGCTGGCTGCGCCGCTCCCCTGAGGCTCCTGTTAGAGTCCACCCATCCCTGGCACCCCTTGTGAACATCCTGCAGGACTCCAAGGTTGAGGCCCAGAGTGGGCCAGAACCAGAAGAGGGCCCAGGGGTTTACTGTACTGGTGCCTATGATGACATCAAGACTGTGCAGCTGATCCAGTTTATGAAACGTGGAGGTGGCTTACTCATTGGGGGCCAAGCCTCTTCTTGGACTGGCAAGCAAGGCCACGACAAGGTGCTGTCCATGTTCCCTGGAAACCAGGTGACAGGTGTCACTGGGGTGTACTTCACCGACATCTATGGAGACAAAGGCCAGTTCAAGGTCTCTGAGAAAGTGCCAACAATCCCGCTCCATGTCAGGTGAGTGATGCTTGCCTATCAAGCGTCTGATCTATGAGAAGTAGCAGTCCTCCTCCCCACTTCTAGGGGACTTACAGTCTAGTAGAGGAGAAATTGACCACTTTGGAGCAGTGGGTTATGTTCTATTGTAAGTATAGAAATGACCTGTGGTACATAAGGGATAACAACATCTTTATTTTTTCTTTACTGTGATCTGATTATTAAATGCCTTAAAAGCAGAGTTTTGTTTTCTTGGTCATATTTACTATTGTGTCTCTGGATTTTGAAGAGTTAGAAAGAGATAGCTGATAAGTGGAGAAAATACCTATAAAGTTCCTGGGAGACAGTCTATTATGCTTAACATTATATCACTAGTATCTAGTACAGAATCTGGCACACAGTAGATGCTAAATATGAAATGAATGAAGTTGAAGGTCAATGTAATCCAGGGATAGCAGGGAGAATACAACATATCACAGTCCTTATCTGTACATTTAGGAGTTTTTCTCCCCAGGACCCAAGGGAGATCTTTGAGGGAAGGTGGTATCCACATTAAAGGTGGAGCAGCAGAAAAAAATAATAAGAGTAGCATCGCAATGTTGACAAAGCTAAGGGAAGTACTGCAGCCTGTAGGACTAGAGAAAAACTGGACAAATGATCCAGGCTTTCCTATTACCATAAGATTTGATCAAACGAACTCTAACTGTTCTATAATTTGGATCCCAAGAATTAGATGAATCAAAGTTCTTCCTCACCTACCTAATATATATATTTATATATATATATTTATTTACATAAATAAATAAATATATTTATGTAAATAAATAAATATATATTTATAAATTTATTTATTTATTTATTACATTTATATATATTATATACATATTTATTTATAGGGAAATTTACAGTGTCTATAGCATACTTATTTAACCATGGAAATTTGGATTGGTTCTAATATTTGCAGTTACTCAAAGTTTAGAATTTACATGTCACTGCGTTCATACAAGTGCAAGTATTTCTTTGGCATACAGTCTAAGAAGGTGAATTGCTAGTTCAAAAATATTTGAGTCATTTAATTTTAGCCATTTAAAAAGATTATACAACTTTGGATTTTAGCCATTTAAAAAGACTATACAAATTTTCACTCAAAGAAAAGAATAGAGCCCCAGACCAAGTCTAGTATTGGATATTATGAATCTTTGATATTATTGTCAGTATGAAATTGAAACATGTTTCAATTTGTGTTTCTCTGATTACATGTGAAGAGGCTATTTTTATATATCTTTCCTCACATTTATTTCCTCTTTAAATTGTTCATATCCTTTATCTGTTTTCTTATTAGTTTTTGTCATTTCCTTATTGATTATAAAAGATTTTCCTATCTTTTCATCTTATACTTTTATGGCTGTATGTTTTACATTTAGATTTTGAATTTATATGACGTTTTTGTCTTATATCACATATTCTAATCCTAAATGTATGATCAATTATGGTAGCATCATTTATTGAAAAGTCAATATTTATCAACTGATTATAAAGATTTCATATAACAAGCTTCCTTATATATTAATTTGTTTTTCAACTCTATGCTCTGAACAGCCATACCGCTTTTTTTACTGTAGCTTTGGAGAGAGTTTTGATATCTGGAAAAACTAATTGTCTTTTATATCACTATATAAAAAGTGAACATTTTCAACAATTTCATGTGTTTTAGGACACTTACATTTACAGAGTTAACTATAGAATCAGTTCATAAATTTCCTTTAAAATATGCTGTGCCTTTGGAGCAAAGTTACACTTGACTTAGAGTTCATTCAGGCAAAATTAATATTTGGATATATTGAATCTACTCATTTGTGAATTATGTTTGTGTCCTGATTCACTCTAGCATTTCTTCATATTATTATCAAGTTTTGAACATTTCATCAGAAAGGCTTTGCAACATTTTTAGTGGGAATGTTTTTGGTCCTCATATGCTTTTTGGCAGTGTAAATTATAAAATTATCTATTTTGTAAATATTTCTGATTAATAGGATAATTATTAAATTTTGCATTTATCTTGAATTTAAATATCTTCCTAAACTCTTTCATTTGTTGTAATGGTTTGTCAGTTGAGTCTCTTAAATTTTATGGCAGAGGCAATCTTACCAGCAAATAACAGAAATTTTTGCTCATTCCACTGTAATGTTTCTTTCTTTCATTAGGTAGGACAGTCATTAAATTATGACTAGTAGCAGTAATACAGGGCAGACTTGCTTTTTTGTTCCTGATTTGATAGGAAAGCTTCTAATGTCTGAATATTATATGTTGTAATGGATACACTTTATTCAATAAGCAACTTTTCCTTCCACTTAAAATTCATATTTAATTTTATTTTTTAATGAGTAATAACTTTTGTCAAGTGCTTTCTTATTATCTACAGAAATGAGAAAGTTGGTTAATTTGTTAGTGCTCCAACTGACATTATCTCCAGCGTGAGAGATTTTAACCACTATACTGTATTAATACACAGCAGAGCCGCCAGAGCTGACTACCTCCCTATGTTGACCACCTCATTAAATTGCCCTGCCATACAACACATGTATGGACCAGTACGGTAGTCCACGCTTGTTATGTAGATCAATTTGTCACAGTTCCTTGAATAGTCCCTTACAGAGGTTGTATTAATACTAAAATCAAGAGTTAAAATGAAAGGGATATTTTTGCTTATGCATCAGTACACTTAACATTTTGTTAGCTACAACACCTCTTTCTTTAGATACTGTAGCTTGATCTCTGTTGTTTCAATGTGTCTCAATCACAAATAGTTTTTCTTATTAAGTTTTCTATTTCAAAGACACCAACTTGAAAATTAGTTTTGAAATCTCTGTACAGATAAAGAGACATAAAGGCAGAACTGATGATTAAACTAAAATGTTATTCACTGATCTGAGAATGAAACAAAAACCATTAAAATGTGTTCTTAGATTTATGCTAAAAATTAATTAAGAAATAATCTACAGTAATTATTGTGACAATATTTAGTGAAAACAATAAATACAAAATTTAAAATAGATGGCAATTATTACTGATAATGACAATAAATTAAGGAAAATGTAGAAAACTGTAAAAAGAAAACAAAGTTGCCTATTATGATTCTATCCAAAGTTAATTGCAAATAGCATTCTAATGTGTGTCCTTCTTGTATTTTCTACACTTTCAATAACATTTATAATATTATTTGAATTTTCTGTTCACACTATTTTTATAAGTTGAGTTTTCACTTATTTTTAATCACTGAATTTCAATATGTCTGTACTAAAATGTATTTTACTCAATAAACTCCCAAGATCTGCATAGCTATGTGAAATGCAATTAATACAGAAATATTTCATCTTTGAGTTTGAAACAGTGGTGATACTTTCTTAGGTAGCTTAATTGATGACAATGAAAGAAATAAATGTTTTCTCCATATAATAATTTTTGAGTATTTATGTTAAAACTACAAAAAACCAAATAAGGCAAACCATAGTCCACAGCTCTATCAAGTATAGTTTGAGAATTTAGTAACCTTTTAAATTCTACTTACTAAAGAAATGATAGATTATGTTTCAAATTTTATCTCATATTTTTAGCTATTCCATTAAACAACCTGGAAATCAGAATAGCCAGAGGAATGTTGATTGAGATTACAGTTCATCCTGGAAGATTTCACTGGGAGATTTACGTGCACATGTCAAGGTCTATTGTATCTACAAATATGAAATCTCGTAGTTATATGATATTAATTACTCTTTGTGAAAAGTGATTTGAAGATGTACAACAAAAGATTAAAGTAGCATTTCTTCTCTTTCCTCTTAAAGACTTTGTA